>JALIGW010000023.1:12951784-12989284 GCA_023053685.1 Diadophis punctatus similis | reverse complement strand
GTGTCAAGCTTTCAGCTTTCTCCATGCTGTTAAGCTCCTATCAGGTGGAGTTCTAGAAACCAAATCATCCTTTTTTCCTCTAGACCCATGATGGCGAACCTATGGCACGCGGAGCCATATCTGAGGGCTCGTGAGGCGTTGCCCTGTGTCAGCTCCAGCATACATATGCGCGTAGGCCAGCTGATTTTTGGCATTCCAGAGGGTGGGGGGAGGCCGTTTTTGCCCTCCCCAGGCTTCAGGAAAGCCTCCAGAGCCTGTGAATGGCAAAATACGGACCCAGTGGCCTACCGGAAGTTCATTTCCAAACTTCCGGTAGGCCCGTTGGGCCCATTTTTCACCATCCACATGCTCTGGAGGCTTTCCTGAAGCCTGGGGAGGGCGAAAAAACGGCCCAACGGGCCTACCAGATGTCCAGAGCCTTCAGTGAGGTCTGTGCGCATGTGCGGGGGGGGGGAAGCACGGGGGGTTTGTGCATGCATGTGCGGGGGAGGGCAGTGCCCTTTTAGCACTCGAGCAAAAAAGTTTCACCATCACTGTTCTAGACTGTAAAAATAGCACATACTTACCACACCTTTGTTGTGTTTCTTAATTGTCTTTTAGATTCTCAATGTATCCCATAAGCTGAAGGACCCAGACCTTGAATACATGGAAGTGAGTTGGGATTTAAATATTAAAAGTGAGGTCCTTGTCCCAGGGAGAGGTGGGAGACAATGCAACATTATCAGGTAGAGGTGACATTAAAAATATTGGTAAAAGAAGGTGGCATAAACCAAAGCCCAGACTTCTGGTATCCTTTGATTCAGGTAACCAAATTGGAAAGATCCTAGATTATTTTACCTGGTTACCTTGACTGAAATGCAAGAATCTGCCAGCTGTTATACCCAAGCAGTTCGAATCAGTTTCAGCATACTACAAGTAGAGAATCAATGCCTTGTAAAAGACTCCATAAGTAGTAGGGTTATGCAGTGCTTCAGATCCATTTACAGAAAATGCTGAGAAGGGTGAAAAATGGTAAATGTAATACCCTTTAAAACACCTGTATCTTTTTCCAGGATATTTGGCAGCTACAGAAAAACCAAGTTAACCTCAGAAAAGATGTGGATATTTTAAGAGTTTGGATAGGTGTTACAATCATACTCCAAAGAATCTTTTCCAAAGTGTTCCCAAACTATTGCCAAGCCTCATTGTGGAGTAAATATTAACAGGAATATCAAATGACCAAGTCAGATTGCAAAAAAAAGCCATTTAAGTTGGACGATTAGGTACATTGATGTACCAGGACAAACTGATTTCAAGACAGCTTGATTAATCTTTGTCCCAATGGAAAACATGGGCACCTAGTAGTTATTATCAGATCCCTATCACTGTTTCCCCAGTGTGTGCATATGTGTCCTACTCTCTCTTCCGTTTCCTATAGTCCACAATGAGGACCTCAAAATAGATTAGGAAAACCAGTAAGGAAATTTTCAAATTTACATGGTTGACTCAGCCACGAATAAACAAAGCTTGGATCCTCACAACATGTTGATCTTAGATATCAAATTAACCCATTGTCTGAATCTGCACATCCATTGAATCATTAATTTACCTCTGGTGCTTGGTTCATGCAATTCACTATGTCACAAAAACACCCCAATTTTACAATTAGGCATGTTGTACAAATGCAACTGATAATTCTTTAACTGATCTGAATAAGTTTGTTGTCTCAATAACATTGAGGGATCCGTACCGCAGTCGTTAAAAGCTGCGGTGGTGAGACCCCTCCTGAAGAAGCCTTCCCTGGATCCAGCTGATTTGAAGAACTATCGTCCAGTCTCCAACTTACCCTTTTTGGGGAAAGTTGTGGAGGAGGTGGTGGTTACTCAGCTTCTGCAGCTTCTGGATGAAACAGATCATCTAGATCAGTGGTTCCCAACCTTTCTAATGCCGCGACCCCTTAATATAGTTCCTCATGTTGTGGTGACCCCCAACCATAAAATTATTTTCGTTGCTACTTCATAACTGTAATTTTGCTACTGTTATGAATTGTAATGTAAATATCTAATATGCAGGATGTATTTTCATTGTTACAAATTGAACATAATTAAAGCATAGCGATTAATCACAAAAACAATATGTAATTATGCCAGATCAGAAATTCTCGGGCCAGTCTTTGCAAGAGCACAAGGAATATCATCTTCCACAACAAATCTACTTCTGTATTTAGACTTGATAACCAACAAGTGTACAACAATATTTCTCAATCTCAGCAACTTTTAAGGTGCCTGGACTTCAGCTCCCTGAATTCAAAGCAAAGCTGGCCCCTTAGCTGATGCTGTCAAAGCTCGGCCGCCAGGCGTCACAAACGCCTCTCACCGAATGGCACCTCTCCCGACCAATCGGAGGGCTCGGGCAAGTTGAGTCGATATGGCCAGGCTTGTGGCAGTGGGGGGGCGGAAACTGAGGATGCCGGGGCGACCCCTGGGAAATGGTCATTCGACCCCCAAAGGGGTCCCGACCCCCAGGTTGGGAACCACTGATCTAGATCCTTATCAGTCGGGCTTCAGGCGCGGCTACAGTACAGAAACTGCCTTGGTCGCCCTGATGGATGATCTCTGGCGGGCCCGGGATGGGGGAAATTCCTCCATCCTGGTGCTACTTGACCTCTCAGCGGCTTTCGATACCATCGACCATGGTATCCTTCTGCATCGTCTCGGTGAGTTGGGGGTGGGAAGCACCGTTTTGCGGTGGTTCTCCTCTTATCTCGCCGATAGGATGCAGTCGGTGTTAGCAGGAGGACAGAGATCGTCCCCTAGGCCCCTATCATGTGGGGTGCCTCAGGGGTCAGTTCTCTCGCCCATCCTGTTTAACATTTACATGAAACCGCTGGGGGAGATCATCCGCAGACATGGGGTGTGTTTCCACCAGTACGCTGATGACACCCAGCTGTACATCACCACCCCGTCTGACTTCAGGGAGGCAGTTGATGTAGTGTGCCGGTGCCTGGACGACATTAGGATCTGGATGGGGAGGAACAGACTCAGACTTAATCCCGACAAGACTGAGTGGCTCTGGATACTGCCTCCTAAGGACTATGTCAACTGTCCCTCCTTGGTGTTCGAGGGAGCAAAACTGACTCCCTCGGATCAGGTCCGCAACTGGGGGGTCCTCCTAGATCCACAGCTAAAATTGGATCACCATCTTTCTGCTGTGGCTAGGGGGGCCTTTGCACAGGTTCGCCTGGTGCACCAGTTGCGGCCATACTTGGAGAAGGAGGCTCTACTCACGGTCACTCATGCCCTTGTCACCTCGCGCTTGGACTACTGCAACGCGCTCTACATGGGGCTACCCTTGAAGAGTATCCGGAGACTTCAGCTGGTGCAAAATGCGGCTGCGCGTGCTGTGGTGGGTGTGCCAAGGTACACCCACGTGACACCTATACTCCGCCAGCTGCATTGGTTGCCCATCGGTCTCCGGGTCCAATTCAAGGTGTTGATCACCATCTTTAAAGCCCTTCATGGCTTAGGACCAGGTTATCTCCGGGACCGCATTCTGCCTCATTCTTCCCTTTGACCGGTTAGGGCCCACAGAGTTGGCCTCCTCCAGGTCCCGTCGGCCAAGCAATGCCGCCTGGCGGGCCCTAGGGGGAGAGCCTTCTCTGTGGCTGGCTCTGGAACCAACTTCCCCCAGAAACCCGAACTATCCCCACTCTGCTGGCCTTCCGAAAAGCTGTCAAGACATGGCTTTTCCTGCAGGCTGGGGGTAGAGCTTAATCCACTCGAGCTCACCCCCAAGTATGTATGGTTGTTGAATGGGTATTGGATGATTTTAAATATTGTGTTTTTTAATTTTTATATATCTCGTTTTAATGTGTTATTTATAAATTGGTGTCCTGTATTTTTTTTCTGTTGTACGCCGCCCTGAGTCCTTCGGGAGTTGGGCGGCATATAAGAACACCATAATAAATAAATAAATAAATAAATAAACATTAAAAGTATTAGCTGGAAAACTAATATCGCTTTGTCTTTGTTTAAAAACAATAGGTTAAGTAGTTTAAGGTGATTACTGTATTACATTTAAAGGGGGGAATAGATATACCCCCCCAGCTTAAATATAGTACTGTATTTAAGTATACTGTTCTGAATTCTCTGGATTAGGTCAGAATGCAAATGTGACGTAAGACAAATTTGTAAATTTAAGTAGGTATTATTGTTGTCTTACATCAACAACAACAACAACAACAATGCCTTCCTACCACCAAACAGGAAGGTAGGCCACTTTCCTCCCCCCCCCATTCCTGATCCTGCCTTCTTACCACAAAACAGGAAGGTAGGCCTCATCCCCCCCCATTCCTGATCCTGCCTTCTTACCACAAAACAGGAAGGTAGGCCTTATCCCCCCCATTCCTGATCCTGCCTTTCTTCCACCAAACATGCAGTTAGGCTGCCGTGACTGGGCCTGGACAGCTATCCGGTGCGGTTCCTATGGTTATGGGATTACCGTCTTTGGATCAGTAGTGACTTAACCACTGTGAACCAACCCAGGCACCTACCACCACCAAATGACAACATCTGCCTATCCTGTGTCCTGGGGAAGGACTCAATAGATGGATTAAAATGCCAAATCCAATTTAAACATCTGGCTGGCTGTGCAATGAACCGTTATCATATCATTTCTAAAAATATAATTTTTATGTCTCTCTTTATCTTTCCTGTCATCAGACACTCAAGGTAGCCAAGAGTAAAAACAATAACTCACAACATCATGTATTTCCTAAATCATATTTTAGTTCTTTATCTCTGCCATTAAGTGAACAATTAATTTCCGTGAAATTAAATCACCTAATTTAATAATCACCTACTTCTTTTATCCCACAGATGCTTTTGTACATAGCGAAGACTGTGGGCCATCAATTCAAATTGAAGCCTGTTCAGGTATGGAGCCCCATCTTTTTCCTTCTTTCTTTTTGCATTCATGTAATGTATATTCCCCCCCCCCTTCCACTGTCACCATTCCCTCAGGACTGTTGCCCTTATACATGGTCAAAGAGGCCCTTTGTTCCTGAATTCCTGTTCACAGCAAACGCCTCTTCATCTGTTTTCTTCTGCCTGGTACTCGCATCTCTCTTTCCTTTTCTTTCATTGTGAATACCAATGAATTTTTTTTTTTACCCAGTGCTATTTGAAAATGCATTATTTATCTCTATAATGTATTCATTTTTCATCTCGAGAAAGGACAATAATCTCCGAATAACACTTTTTTTTAAAGAAAAAGTCAAAAATTGGATAGAGCAGGAATCTTTTCCACCATATTCATAAAATAAGGGCTGGTTGAGTAGGATGACTTATTTTTCCAAAGCACACACCCCTTCCTTCCCTTACTGTGCTGTTGCTTTAAGAAAGTTTCTCTCTGCTTGATTTGAATGTCAGAACCTAATCAGTCAGTGAGAAAGTTAGTACAGCAAAATGAGATTTTCATCAAAAGCATGGATAGACAACCTGAGGTCCTGAGGCTTCAAGTTCCATTTTACAGAAATAAGAAATTCTGTTCAGAATTATAATTTTTCCAAATAGGTGTTGTAAGCCATTAAAAGTCCAAAAGTCATATCTATCCAAAATGAGAAAAAAGCAACCCAAATTTTGCTACAATTCCCTTGGTGACAATAGCAATAGCAATAGTACTTAGACTTATATACCGCTTCACAGTGCTTTTACAGCCCTCTCTAAGCGGTTTACAGAGGCAGCATATTGCCCCCAATAATCTGGGTCCTCATTTACTGACCTCGGAAGGATGGAAGGCTGAATCAACCTTGAGCCGGTGGGACTTGAACTGCCAAACTGCTGGCAATCAGCAGTCAGCAGAAGTAACCTGCAGTACTGCACTCTAACCACTGCACCACCATATAGTATCATCAGCCCTACCTATTGTCATATTGGAAACTGAAAAGGGGGAGGTTGTTAAAAAGAAACAGGAACAGCGATGTGAATGTCACTTACTTAACAATGTCTTAATAAGTAAGTGAATGTTACTTGCAATGTGAATGTCACTTATTTAACAAATGTTTCACTTAGCAACATAAATAAGGGAAAGTGTTGTCTTATTTTCACTGTAATTATGATATGCTTGGTAAATGATATAAATAAAATGAAAACCAATCTTTAAAAGTAGGACTGTTCTCCCTAGAGATCAGAACAGAACAGATCTCTAGGGAGAACAGATTATTTTCATTATTATTCTCCTGCCCTCTATAAGTAAAGAGATGAGACAGCTTTGCTCCCCCTCGGCCACATAGCCTGGGACCAAAAGGAAAGATAAGTGAATAAGCTGAGGGGAGCAAAGTAGAAGTAGAGTAAGAGTAAGAAAGAATCTGATAAAGTAGGAAAGCCCTTAGAAGGTACAGGTAGTCCTTGAGTTATGACCACAATTGAGCCCAAAATTTATAAGTGAAATAAGTGAAACATTTGTTAAATGAGTTTGCCCCATTTTATAACATTTCTTGCCACAGTTGTTAAGTGAATCATTGCATTTGTTAAGTTAGTAACCCAGTTGTTAATTGAACCTGGCTTCCTCATTGACTTTGCTTGTCAAAAGGTCTCAAAAATTGATCACATAACCCCGGGACACTGCAACCATCATAAATATGAGTCAGTTGCCAAGCATCTGAATTTTGATCATGTGATCATGGAAATGCTGCAGCAGTTGTAGGTGTGAAAAACGGTCATAAGTCACTTTTTTTTCAGTGCCACTGTAACTTTGAATGGTCACTAGATGAACACTAAATCGAAGACTACCTATATTTCACCCAGGGCCTAAAAGTCAGATTTCTTTAATAGGGAAGGATCCTAGTTTCACAGTGGTATGCATTATTCATCTGTCTGCCTGTTTTGGCAGCATTGATGGACATTCCAGATACATCCTTTGGCAGGAGAAGGTGGTAAGATTGAAAATACTTCCTGTGGTTCTTTGTAATGGTAGAATCAGCCCCATAACTTTGCAGCCATATGTACAATCTACTTTCTAACTCACCTTTGCTAACGTGCAGAGTAGGTTTATTGCTTCCATGCATCCAGTGAACGTGTAGTGGGACCAGAATAGTAAGGAAGGAAGTCAAATGCAGATTCTCTTGCTTTTTTTTGTTGCAGCATCTTGATGTCTTTGTTCGTGACTGGTTCTACCCCCCCACCTATGGATTCCAGGGCGGACACGTTTATCTCCATGACATCATCCAGGTAAACCTATTATAGAAATTATAGAAAGTGTTGGTAATGAAGAGATTCCACAGGAGTCTATCTAAAGAAGAGAAACATAGTGGTTGTGATGTGGTGTTACAATGGTTGCATCTTCTCCCTTCTATTTGTCCATTTAACCTCAGAAGCTGGAAGGTCAACCCAACCGGTATTCACAAGTCCTGGAAATATTCAAAAGCACCAACACTTCTTGTTACCTGATGCCCTTCCCTGGCAAGGCGTTGGTGATGGGAACTGAAGGCACCATAGCAGGCAAGAACGTCTTTCTTTCCATTATACCTTCTTCATGTTCCTCCCACAAGTCTATTCATCTGGCATCTCCATGAACTTTAGGAAGGAATAAACACAATGACTTCATTCTATCAGAAGGAGGAACATTAATATGATAAATCCTTTCTGATTAGTGGTGGAGTTTAAAAACAATTAAATCAATTCATTCTATGGCTTGAAATGGAACTGGGAATCTTTGTTTCCTTCATTGGAGCTGAGATGGGGGGAAACAAGCTATGGAACAGGGTTTTTTTTTCCTCCTATTATCATCATTTAAAAATTGTTCTGTATCCAAAAGGCAATGTAAAATGACTGCGGTGAAGCCAACAAGATTTTTCACTTTCCCAGAGTATTTTTTATAAAATAAATTCTTATTCTACAAATAATTTCTGTGACCAAAGTTCACCAAAACTTTCTTATTGTGCTATTTGATCTTTGTGGCTAATAGCAAAATATACCTTTTTTTCCAAAAGAGCTCCTCATCCCTCCCTTCGCACTACTCATGGTTGATAGAATCAACTTTGTAAGCCCTCTGCTGCACTCATTTTCCCCAAAGCTTATAAGATTACTAAAAGTGCACAAAGCCTGAGTCTTGGAGATATTAAAAATATTCTAAAATAACAATTTCATTTCTCCAACCACCAGCACCCAAATACACTGCATTTAGACATACATACTGGAGCAAAGATTTATCAGATAGGATAGTTCCCTTTTAAGGCCAAATCCAACACTCTGTTGCATTTTGGAGTCTTGGGCTAAATCGGGTTGCATTCAGATATTTTCAACCATTATCTCCAGAAAAAGTTAAAAAAAAAAAATCTTGTGATGGACAGAAGAGTCTGAATTGTTTTTTGCAGGTATGGATGAGGATTTTAGGGGATTCCTGAAGGATTATGGGAATCATATTGCCAGATCAGCTGGAATGCATGTACAGAGAAACCAGGAGAGCAAACCTCTCACTGGGACAGAACTTGCTGAAAAGATAAAGGTGAGAATTATGGGAATCAAGTGATGTAAGCAACCTACACCTTTGTGTTTGTATTTTGCATATAGAGATTTCTATTATATCCAAAAGAGATCAGTTTCTTGAGGTGTTTCTCAACCTCAGGAATTTTAAGATGTGTGGACTTCAATTCCCAGAAGTCCCCATATTGGCTAGGGAATTCTGAGAGTTGAAGTCTACACATCTTAAAGTTGTCAAGTTTGAAAAACACTAATACAATTACTCATTTTCTAATAAAATTACTTATATAATATTATTTATTACAATTACATCTATGCTGTAATCAGTACTGTACAACACTGTATCTCAACCTCAGCAAGGATTTCAACTCGCAGAATTCCCTAATTGGTGTGCTCTAAAACATACAGTACTTCTCCATTACTATCTACCAAACATTGATGTCTTCTTATATACAGGTAATCCATAACTGAGCCCAACATTGCTGTTGCTAAGTGAGACATTTGTTAAGTGAATTTTACCCCATTTTATGACGTTTCTTGCCACAGTTGTTAAGTGAATTGCTGCAGTTGTTAAATTAGCAACATGGTTTCTAAATGAATCTAGCTTCCACATTGATTTTTGCTTGTCTGAGGGTCGCAAAAGGTGATCACATGACCCCAGGATACAGCAACCGTCATAAATGTGAGTCAAATTGCCAAGAATCTGAATTTTGATCTCCATGGGAATGTTGCATCAGTCATAAGTGTGAAAAATTGTCTTAAGTCACTTTTTTCAATGCTGTTGTAACTTTGAATGATCACTAAATGATCTGTTGTAAGTCAGGGACTACTTGTAGTCTATTCTGACTCTTTTCTCTCACCTCCTTTCTGGGAATTAAAAGTGTTGTCACTTTTAACAGCCAGCAGATGGAGCACTTACACTTTTCTAAATTGTCCTTTTTCTTTCTGTACATTCTGTACATTTGTTTTCACTGTCTACTCCTTCCAAAGGGAAAAAAAACAACTTCTATCTTTTTGCTGCTGATGGCGGCAGAAAACATACATCTCTTATCCTCCCTATCATACCTGTGTGAAGGTTGCTGCTTTATTGGCAACTAACTCTGCTACCCTAGTGCTAGAGGAAAGGTTCAAATGAGAGGGAAAGGAAGGAGCACAGAGAGCTGAAGCCAGCAAGTGCAATCTTTGTGAGATGCCCTATTCTGGATAGGTGAAAAATTGTTATATGGAGAGGAATCCTAGAATCCGCAGTTTGGACTAAAATTGTATGTGTGAATTGACAGGCAAACAGGAAAAGTCCAGCGCTGCCTGCTGAAAACATGATTTCACAGAAACTCAAGAGTTAAAATCCCCGCTCATTTCAAAAATCAAATTAAAAACATCCAGGCAAATGATCATAGAAGTATCACTTGAACACATTAAGCAAAGCGTAATTGAATTCCACTGTTGCTTGGCTCTGTTGGTAGCCAGTGGATAGCTACCACATCAAGGTGGTTCTGAATCTAACTGGGAGCTTTAGTTCCACATTCAGTTGTAGTGTGGCTTGGTTTGAGCCTTGTTACTACAGACTCTGAGGGAAAGGAACACGGTTGCCTCAGGGGTGAAATCCAGCAGGTTCTAACCGGTTCTGGAGAACCGATAGAGGAAATTTTGAGTAGTTCGGAGAACCGGTAGCGGAAATTTTGAGTAGTTTGGAGAACTGGCAAATACCACCTCTGGCTGGCCCCAGAGTGGGGTGGGAATGGAGATTTTGCAATATCCTTCTCCCAGGAATGTGGAGGGAATGGGGATTTTGCAGTATCCTTCCCCTGCCACGCCCACCAAGCCACGCCCACAGAACCGGTAGTAAAAAAAAATGGATTTCACCACTGGGTTGCCTCCCTTCTTTTATCCAGTTATTAATGGGAAAAATCATATAATATGCTTTGGCTTGACTTGGCTCACTGATGCAATTGATGTTCCCTCATAGCATGACCAAAATTAATACAAGCCTAATGAGATCTTTATGCATGATGATACCTCGCCTCCCCCCCCCCGGCCTGCCTTGGCACATCTGTGAGTCTTTTCAGCTGTTCACATATGTGTTCCATGTGTGAGTGTTTGTGTGTTTGTGTATGTTAAAAAAAATCCTTCTCACCCCTATGGATGGTATGCATCTTCCTCACTCTTGGGTCTTCTACCAGGACCTTGGAGTTTGAGGGTTCTGAGTAGGATCTTAGCTGATCCTAGTATTGCGCTTGATTAGACAGAGAGCTATGTTGGAGGCACTCTCCCAGCTTAGGAGTCACAGCCCCACATGTTGTTACCACTACAGGGTGCAATTCAGCCTTTAATTTTCACATCCTTCTTAGTTCCTCCTTCGGGCTTGATACTTCTCTAGCTTCTTGTACTCCTTGTTCCTGATGTTGCTATCCCTTGGCACCACTACATCTATCGCCCCCATTGTCCTCTGGTTCTTGTCTAGTAGTAACACTACTAGTAGTACTACCTACTTGTGGTAATATATAATTTTATTCAAGATTTTTATATATGTAAAACATAAACATGAAAACATACAATGGAGTGTTGAGAAAAAACTTGCAAAGTACAATATAGACGGAAAGACAAAAAAGAAAAATGTAATTAAAGAGTAATTAAAAGAAAAACATAAACAAACTTCTGATCTTGTTTACAGCAGTTACAAAAAAACTTCTAATACTATTTCTTAGTCTGAGCCTTTGGTCCATTTCAGTGCTTTTATGCTTTTAATATTTTCATTGCAATTCTTGTGTTAATCATTAACTTTTAAATTCTAATCATCTCAGAAAAACATTATTTTAAATCAAAATCCTATGTGAAAAGAATATGATATGGGGAAAATACTGTGCATTGATCTATCCATATTGTCTGTGTGCAGGTAGGTTATAAGTTGACTCGCTACATATCTGGAAGTATTCTGAATAGCCATCTAGGAGAATATTTTGTTAATCTATTTTTACATGTTGAATCCTCCCTTTTTTATTCTTTCAGGCTTTGTCAGAACTCATGAAACAATATCGCACTGGTTTTTCCTCACCCACAGAGGTACCGATTTCCCCATTTTCCTTCTGTATCATTCCCTGGTATACACTTATAACTAGTTTGCACTTTTTAAAAAGGAAAACGTCCTTCAGATCAAGCTCCACATTTGAATAGAATTCTATTGGCCAAGTGTGATTGCTGACTCCATGAATACATCCATGTTGTTTTCTCTGCAACTATGTAGAAATGGTTTGCTTTCACTCTTTTCTGTTTCATTTTGTTTTAATCTTAGCCTAACTTACAATTTTAATATTGCTGGGTGGATTCCCAAAAAGGAATTAATAGGGCCTGATAAGCATAATGGGGCATGAAGAAGAGCAAAGGAATCTTGCTGAAGCTAAATTGGACTGGGCCTAGTTAGCTTTTGGGTGGAAGAACATCCATTTATTGAATTCTACAGAGGTGGAAGATGAGATGAGCATATCATAAATAAATTGTTAGATATGGTTTTGGAGATCCATAGCGGGAAATCCTATTTCTAATAGTGGTAGATTAACCAGTGGAACAGCTTGACTTCAGAAGAAGAAGAAACTGGACAGCCACTTGTCTCAAATTGTATAGGGTCTCCTGCTTGAGCAGGGGGTTGGACTAGAAGACCTCCAAGATCCCTTCCAGCTCTATTCTGATTGATTGGATTCTGCTGTTGTAACCATTTCCATTAAAAAGGAGCAGATATGAAGCTAAATAGCTGGCATGGACGGACCTGATGCACAATCCAACTTTTCTCTTTATTGCTTTCCTTGTCTCTTCTGGATGTGAGGGAACTCAAGGAAAGATTAAAAGTTTCTGTAGCCACATCCGCTAATATTTCCTTTTTCCTCCTGCTCAGATGGCCTATACCTTCAACCAGAACAACAATAAGATGCTCCAGATGAAATTTAAAAAGTTCATTCAAAAGCAGGTAGGATATTATAGTTTTTATTTTTTTTAAGGCAAAAAAAATGAGGATTCTGAAGACACAAATACTTGGATTGTGTTAGAGAAAGAACAAATTTCTATGGTTTGCCTACTGTAAATTGGCACGTAGTGAAGGGGAAAGAATTGACATTTGATCAGAGTATGGTAGACTAGAATCAGAGGTATAATAGAAACCAGTGGGTTGAGCTTTTAAAGTTCAAGTGCAGATAAGGACCAGAATTTTGGTTGCTAAATGATATGGTCATTATTAAGTCATCCCGTGATCAGATCCCTATTTTACAAACATTTTTCCACAGCTTTTAAGCAAAATACCATAATTAAGCAAATGAATTGTTAAGTGAATTTAATGTAATTTAATTTAATTAAAAGTTCTTATAGGCCACCCAATCCCGTAGGACTCAGGGCGGCGTACAAGAATAAGAACAATATATGGTATACATAAATTTTAAAAACATTTCATAATTTAAAAAAAACATTCAATCATGGGGGAATCCGATCTTCACCGAATTAAGGTGAAGAATTATGTGGTCATTAAGTGAATCTGGGTTCCCCCATTGACTTTGTTGAAAACTAACTAGATCACAAATTGCAGTCATGTGATAACAGGATGCTGCAGCTGTTGTAAATGCAAGCTGATTGCTGAGCTACAAAATCATGACTTAAATTCAAGAACAAGCTGTAAGTCACTTTTTTCAAAGCAGTCATAACCCTAAACTACCATTAAATGAACAATCATAAATTGAGGGCTACCTGTAGTGGCGTTAGTGAGTATTTAAATACAGAAAAAGGGAATCAAATGATTTTTGATTGATATTGTCTGAGGATGGACTGTGTTTTGCAAAATTTAGTAGATAAACCATTGACCCCCTGGTGGTGCAGTGGTTAGATACAGTATTGCAGGCTAACTCTGCCCATAATCTGGAGTTCAATCCTGACAGGGCTCAAGTTTTGACTCAGCCTTCCACCTTTCTGAGTTCAGTAAAATGAGGACCCAGATTGTTGGGGACAATATGCTGAAATTGTAAACCTCTCAGAGAATGTTGTAAAACACTATGAAGCAGTATATAAGACTTAAGTGCTATTGCTATTCCTAGACCCATAAAACAAGTTAAAATAGTTTGCCAGTTCAAAAGCTTATCACACAGGTATGGTTTGTTTCTTTCTTTCTTTCACCTTAATTGACCAGAAAAGACTATTGGGAATATAAAATGGCAAATAAAAAAAATCTGGGGGTTTTAAATATAAGGGCAGATTAAGTATATGATAAATAGTGGGATTATAAGAAGCGGCATTGTTATGATTAATGAGATAATTAATATTTTCAGTTCTCTCCATCTATTTCTGTAACCTTCCACCCTTTTGTCTTCAATCTTAGGATAAATTCTCACGCTCAATGTTAGCAAGCCTACGTGTGTCCCCAAATTCGATGGCTAAGCGCTTAAAGGAGAAGCGAGAGAAACTGCTCCAACAGTTCCGAGACTCATTTCAGGGTGACGAGCCACATCAGACTGAATTTTTAAGTTGCCTGGAGTCATACCTCATGTGTGAAACTAATGATTTCTTGGAAGATTATAGACGCCGCTTCAAATCCTCTGCTATCAAAGCCGGAGTAGCCATTGGGGTGGGTGCTGTGGGGTTAGCTGGGGGAGCTGTTGGAGCTGGTATAGCAGCAGCCTTGTTGGCAGGTGAAGCCATTGTGCTGGGTACCGGTGCTACTATTGCAATTGGGACTGTGGCCGGGGCAGGCACGTTTGGACTTGTTGGGGGAGGAGTGGGAGCTGGTGTGGGGAGCCGCATAGGGAATTCTGAGAGCAGTGATAACAAGAATGAGACTAAAGATGATAATGAGGCAGAAGAAGAGGAGGAGGAGAATGTGTCAGATGAGAAAAGTCTTATTAGTTGACGAGGTTCATCTTAAGAATTGAAGCCCCACAATTCCTTCATTAAAGAACAAATACCTGCTCTAAAGACATAAATCCCAAGAGACCAGTCCAGGGGTCGGCAACCTTAAACACTCAAAGAGCCATTTGGACCTGTTTCCCACAGAAAAGAAAACACTGGGAGCCACAAAACCTTTCATGTGCCTGACTATTTCCTGAGAGGCCACAGAACTAGCATATGTAGTTGAATTAAACATTCTGTTTTCTTCTGAAACTTTTATTTTCTTGGATTTACCCATGGTTGGCCTACCAGGGGTCAAAAAGCTCAATAAATCACATGCCAGCGGGTATCACACTTTGGCAGTTGTGACACATATTTTGAGCAACAGGGAGCTGCAGCAGAGGGATGAAAGAGCCACATGCGGCTCCAGAGCTGCAGGTTGCTGACCCCTGGACTAGTCTCATGTGCACTCCTTTGTCTCAAGAACTATGGAGAATTAGTTATTCTGTGACAATTCTGGGATAACCATAAAATAGCATAGTTCCAGCACAAAGATTTCGACTTGCAAGTGACAATAAAGACAAAGGCAAATGCTTCATCTAGCGGCAATTAAAAGAATAATTATTCCCTCTGAACCTCTCCCTCCCATTGGGGTGGGGGGCGGGCTCCAATGAATTACCAAGCCTTTTACAGTAGCATGTTTCTCCTGCTCTAGCATCTATTCTAAAGGAGAAAAGTAAATTATATCCATAGCATTAGCTGTAGACATGGAGCTACTTAATGATATCCATTCTGCAATAGTCTGCTTTGGATCAAAATCTAGAACAAACTAAAGTGGAGTTTGTTGTCATCTCAAAATTTATCACAAGAGGCAATTCCTTCACCTGTCACAGAAAGATTGTAACACCTCCCAGATGGTGCTGCATCAAAGCTTAAATGTGTGATTTATGTTGTGTCACAGTTACAACCCTTCCTGAACAGAGAGGCCCTTCGCTTGATCTTTCATGCCCCAGTCATCTGTCTGGATTATTGCAGTGCACTCTACATGGGGCTACCATTAAAAATTATTCAGAATCTTCAGTTATATGAGCTGCATTGGGTACTAGTTTGTTTCCATATCCAATTCAAGGTGCTGATTAGGACCTTTAAATTCCCATATAGCATAAGGCCAGATTATCTGTACAGTCGTCTTTATCCCATTACATTGATCTGCGCACCTGGTCAGGCAAATAAGGTATGCTGCAGAACCCATTAGGTAAAGAATTTTGACTGGCGGGCTCAAGGAAGAGAGCTTTCCCTGCCATTGCTCTCATTCTTTGGACATTCTCCCCCCAGAGGTGAGGCAGGCCCCCACTCTCCTGGCTTTTCATAAATACTTGAAGACCTGGTTCTGTTGATCCAGTTGGGGCCCACAGATGAGCACACAGCCATGGGGCTGGCTAGCACCCCAAAGCCTTTCCCTATCTTTTTAATCTTGAACTTTAACTATTTTTAATTCTTTTTATTATAATATGTATAGCTTTTATGATTTTATATCTATTTATACACTGCCCAGAATCCCTCCATGAGGAAGATGGGCAGTTTGCAAATATGATATATAAAATTTCAAGGTTCTGGTGGTCATCTTAAAAGCAGTACATGGCTGAGACCAAGTCAACTGATGGTCCAGGGAGGCAAGGTTAAAGGTTCCTGTACTGAGAGAATATCATATTCATGGCTCCCGTTCCTAAGATCAGGAATCCCCAACCAGTGGGCCACAGCCTGCTATCGGTCCGTGGCCTATTCGCAACGGGGCTGCGTGAGTGACCTGGTGCATGCACATGTGCAACTTGCACTGCCCTACTTGCAGGAGCATTCGGGGCTCGCGGCCCCACTCACATGAGCAGTGAGTGCTCACACACGCACACAACCTTCTACCACAAAACCATCCCCTCTTTTCCTCCTCTCCCCCCCGCCCCACCTCACTCCCAGCTGCCAACCTGGAATGGCTAGAGAACTCTTCCTAAGCTTTCTCAGTGGTAGCAACCTCTTTCGCAAATACCTTTCCCAAAACACATTCCCCAAAAAATTTCAAAGAATTTTAAAGGCTCTTTTGGAAGATATTTAGGAGAGAGATGAAATACTGGGTTCAGAAAGAATAGGATATTCTTTCTGGTTCCATGTTTTTAAGTTGTACTACTGTAATAGATTGTTGATAATGATGGTGACTGATGGATAACAAACTACTATAAACATTGTTTTTTTACAATAACGTAAATACTTTGGCTGCACATTTACCAAAAAAGTTCCTTACTGAGCTTGTGATATACTGAATCTTATGACATTACCAGAATAATTAAAAAAAACTTCTAATTTTTTAAACATTGACGGTTTGTATTTTAAAGGCTTGTTTTTACAGTATATGTGTATTGTTTTCATGTAATTATACTACATCACCCAGATCATTTTGCGTTAGATGGGCAGCTCTATAAATATATTTAATAAATAAATCCTAGATATCTAACCGGAACCTGAATTTCCAAAGAACATCACTCAAATACAAGATTTGGTTTGTTATTTGTATTCTCTTATGAGTAGGGGGAATGAGTAGAGGGACTTAATTTTTCCCAGAAAGGAAAGAAAACCTAATTCCTACCAGCTTCCTTTATTGTGTTCTGTTGCCTTAAACAAAATTTCTCTCAGCTTGCCCGCATGCCAGAAACAAACCAAGGCAGTTTGTTAATTGACGTACTTTCAAGTTCCTGGTTATTCAAGGAGTGGACCGCCCAGAATCTTTCTTAAAACAATGAGAAAGAATCTGTGTGTTCAGGATGACAAATTTTCTCTGTTCAGCCAGAGTATTAAAGGCATCTCATGTTTCTCCACACCAAATGAAGATGTCCAAGAAATTTGGTCCCACTGCCTCTGCTGTCATTATAGTATCACCATCCTAATCCAGATGATCCCTTGAACACTTTAGTAGAAGCAAAAAATAACAATAACATTCATTTATAATTATTCCCCCTCTGCCAGGCTACAAAAGAAAAGCTCTCCTGAAGAAAGAGGAAAATTGCTTTGCAGATACATGGGTGATCTGAAATTGGAAGCTTGGGCAGCTATTTGTTTGAGGAGATGTGAGGCAGTAATGGGTTCTAAACACTTTCCTACTGGTTCTCACGTGCGCTTGTGTGCACGTACGACGTTTCTGCGTAGAAGCGTCCCAGGCAGGTGGGTGGAGCGTCCTGGGTGGGTGAGTGAAGCGTCCCGGGTGGGTGGGCAGAGCATCCAGTGCAGAGCATCCCAGGTGGGTGGATGGAGCCTCCCATCGCCAGAGCTACCGGTTCGCAGAACAGGCCGAACCGGGAGCAACCCGCCGCTGGTGTGAGGATTTCTGCTATGGGTGGGGCTTGGACTAAAGGCTCTCATACAACACTGTGATTCTACAGTTCTATTTTGTCCAGGATCTTCCCAGACAAGCCAGATGTAATTCCCATAACAGCTCAAGATTGTAAGGTTACAAACATTTTTCTAGAGGTTCTTTTCATTGGGATATTCAGCCCTTTACCTTTGCTGCCATATACACAGTTTTGTTTCTAGGTTACCTTTGGGAGGATTTGCAGAAAGTATGTCAGATTCCTCAGTTGACACATGGTATTGGAAGCTACCAAGCAGATAGTAGATTTGTTGCTATCATGCTTTCAGTGGGTCTGTAGTGGGAGGAAAGCAGTGGGAATGGAGTTTCTCTTATCTCTCTTGCAACATCACAATCTCTTGGACAGAAACTGGAACTGAAACAATATAATCTAATTTGAAATTCTAAAACTCCATCACCTAAGCTCCTCAGGCTGCTTTAGGTGAAGGGTGAGTGCTGCATAGGTGCAGAAAAATGCTTTCTCTCCTCTTACAGCTGCCAGCCAATTGTCGGAGCATACTGGGACTGCACAGAGCCACACTCAGCTTGGCTTCTTCTTCTTCCCTCTGTTGTGCACTTATTTACATTTGATTTCTAATTTCCTATTTACCTCATGCGGGCCAGACAGGGACAACCAAAGCTGGATGTGGCCCAAGACCTATAAAATACCCAGGTCTGCCCCAAGACATCATTCAGATAAACATGTTGCAGAAAGCATGAAAAGCTATATCCTTATTCAGAATTGGAACTTGATGTTCGAGTCCATCTTCTCCCTATGTGATGGTTTTACAATGGCTGCACATTGTTCCCTCTATTTATCCATTTAACCTCATTAGCTTGCTGGGATTCAGGAGCCACTGAGACCCTCAAAAGCAGCAATAGGATGATGCCCTTCCCTAGCAAGAAATAAGTAATGAAACTCAGGGTACCGCAGGAGGCATTCTTTTCATTATAATTCTTCATGTTTTTCCCATTTACTTATGTATGCCCATTATTAGCATAAGTTCGCAGAAAAAAAGACAGGATTGCTGCATTCTATCACTAAAGGGAGCTTTGGTGCTATAAATTCGCCATTTTAATCTTTGGTGGAATCCAGAAAAGATTTAGAGTAGACTAATTCTCTTGCCTGGAATGAAAGCAGGAAGCTGAGGAGGAGGAGGAGGAGGAGGAGGAGGAGGAGGAGGAGGAGGAGGAGGAGGCTTGGAGGGAGGTCTTCTCACCAAAAAGAATATAACAAATAGAAGACTTTTGTAGAACTAAAAAAAAGCAGTGATATTTACTCTTTCCAGTCAAGATTTAGGATGTTTTTAATTTGATTTTATTCTCTCAAGAGAACTATTAATATGTCTTGATTACCCTCCTTCAAACTATTTTCACAATATCAGTAGCAGTCATTTTGCAGACCAGTGAAAAAGAAATAATAAGAATACAGTACATATTTATTTTAATCTTGCTTTTATTATTTTATAATAATAACTCAGGGTGGCAAACATATCCAACAAATCCTCCTCCCATTTTCCTCACAAGAGCAGCCCTATGAGGTAAGTTGGACTGAGGTCACGCAGCTGCCTTTCATGACTAAGGCAGGACTAGAATTCACAGTCCACTGGTTTCTAGCCTGGAACCTTAACCACTAGACCAAACTGGTTCTTCATTGCACTAATATAGGAGAAGAAAATTATCTGAACTGAACTGAACTGAACTGAACATGCAAAGAAAAAGTGTTTCTGCAGGGGCACAAAGATGCTAATCCTACTTTGCTGATTTAACCATTAATTTTATATTTTCATCTCATTTAATTAATTAAAATATGATTACATATTTTATCTAGAACTTTATGGCATTGAAATAATTCCTTCTTTTTCTTTTTTGTCTTTTCAGTCCTTACTCTCTATTCTCCTTGTTTTATTGTCTTACTGAAAGAAACCTCCAATTCTGAATTTTTGTGGAAAATCATATCATAATCTTTTATAAGCATGCTTATTACTACATAAACTACTAATTATGAACAGATTAACATACAAGGCTGGACATTAATACTTATTTTTGCTTTGCTTTTCTATCCCAAATTTGTAATACATTTTTTTTTAGGTTGAGAGATTTCTATTTTCCTATCCTTGCATTATCCACTCTGGCCAGCAGGAGGTGCAGCATCTCCATATAAGTGATATTCTGCATTTGTTAGATGGATCTGAATTATTTCTTCCAGTCATCATTGAGGTTTTAAAGGACACTTACGGGATTATGGGAATGATGTTGTCAAATCAGATGGAATCACAATCATGTGACTGCATGTCTCCTTTTTTAGTAGCCTCGTAAGTTTGAGTTACTGAACAAGTGATTGGTGAGTGCTACCTTAATGGAGATAAGCATGCATTTAATCTCTTCTTCTCAAACATGCATATTAAAGAGAGTACATTTTAAATTTTTGTGCACCTAGAATAGATATCTGGAAATACATTTACAGGAATCATGCTGAATATATGAAGAAGAAGCAAGCTTTTGTGGCTGAGGAAACATACTTGGTATGTATGGAAAACAGGAGAACAATGACAAAAAGGCTAGATAAGAACTTTTGATGGCTTTTTTCTTAGTCAAGTTTGGGCTAAGCCTATTTTAGAGATTTGCGAAACATTGTGCATGAATTCTGCCTAAAATAACAGGAATCCTTGAACTTTCAGCACTGGAATTCACTGCATAAGGTTCAGAGACTAGATACTACTAGCTGTGTAACTATAATTCCTGGCTTCTGATTTAGTAATTAGAATGAGCTTGATGTCCTCATCCTTCTTTCAATGTTCACTATGTGGAAGTGAATGTCTGCATAAGATATAACCTACATTTTATCAACTATATATATTTATTTATTTTGTGTATGGCACACAATGTCAGAGAAATCTATAAATGCTAGACAGACAAGGCAGTCCTGACATGGAGAATGCTAGTTCAGTCTGTTCAGCACCTGTCCTTGGTGCACTGCAGGGGGCGAATTAGATTTATACCAATTAACTAGCGGCACTTGGGTTTCTGTGTCTTCCGGGCTCCTCATTCGGCCTTGCCTCACCTTGTTTGGTGATCCATCCAATCATGTTCAGTGCCTACTTCCCTCTTCACACACATGAACAGAGTTAAGTTTTTCCCACCAAAGTGGTACCCATTTATCTACTCGCAATATTGCATGCTTTTGAACTGCTGGGTGGGTGACAGGAGCTCACACTGTCTCATAGAACTGGGTTCAAATTACCAGAGTGAAGACCATTTCTGGCCGACAGTTCCAGTGTCATTAAGCCTCTGCACCAGCGGCAGGTGCTCTGTACCAGCGGCAGGTGCACATCTCCATGCTTCGGGGGGGGCACGTGCAATGTGCGTGCCCCCTCGCACAATGTTGCTTCTGCGCATGCGAGATCACGCCAAAATCTCATGAGGGGACGTGTGCGAGAAAGAGATTTCGGTGCGATTTTGCTTCTGCGCATGCGCAGAAACAAAATCTTGCCAAAATCTCACATGCACACACGTCCCCTCGTGAGATTTTGGCGCATTTTGCTTCCGCGCATGCGAAGAAACAAAATCGCCCAAAAATTCATGGAAAAAAATGGCGACACGCACAGTGGACCGACAGAGAGGGCTCTGAAGCGGTCGCGTGCAAATTGCGCAATCGGCCACTCCCCTACCGGAGCTGTGCACTGGGCAGCTCCAGCAGGAACTCAGCACACCGGCACCACCACTTTTATCAACTATTCAATAAAGGCTTGATACAGCTATTTGGCTATATTCCCATTACCCAAGTTTCCATTCTAATATAGCTGTAGTTCACTCAGCCTAGTTCTCTTGAGTTTGCATGACACACTGAATGATGAATGAACCAGATCCAACTCGACTATTGTTACATGCATAGCAGAGGTGGGTTCCTCCCGGTTCGGACCAGTTCACCCGAACCGGTAGCAAACCGATGGTAACATCATGATGATGTCATGGAACCGGTTCGGTTGGTGCCAGTCCTTGGGCACCGCCATCTTTTTTGGAATTTATTTTGGATTTATTTTATTATTTTTTTTACATTTTTTTTTCTTCTGAGTATGCACAGAAGCCAAGTTTCCGGTTCTGCGCATGCATCACCTTCTTGTTTTCGGCTTTTTTTTACACTGTACATGCACGAGGCGCAGGAGGAAGCAAACTGGCAGCGAGGTAAGTTAGAACCCACCCTTGATGCATAGTATCTGTGTGCTCCTATATTCTGGGTTTTTTCCTATCTTTACAGGCAAATTCTATCAATATATAGGAAAGGACTCTGGAATGCGCAATTCTTTCTGAAGTGATATTTATTTTATTTATTTATTTTGCCAAGCGTATATATAATTACAGAAAAAATATAAACATGATTGTGAATACATAAAATGTATAAACGTGGTTATGAGTACATGGGGACATTAGGACAGAGACAGTAGGCACGTTGGTGCGCTACCTCAGAACTGAAGTCCAGCCCTTCCTGTTAAAAAAAAAAGATTTTATAAAAAGCCACAGTTGGAATGCCATTGAATTTGAATGCAGGAGTCCCATTTAAAAGCTTCCAGACAAATGTCCGTTGAGCTGCCATTTGAACATATTAAGCAAAGAGGACCCTACAACCTCTCTGGTAAGGTAATTCTACTGTTGTTTGGCCCTGTTTGCAGACAGTGGATAGCTACAAAACCAAGCTGGCAGTTCTGAATTTCATAGGCACTGTTAGTTATAATGAGGCCTGGTTTGGCTTCTGTTGCTACACACTCAGAAGACAGGAACATGGTTGCCTTCCTTCTTTCATCCAATTATTAAGGAGAGGAAACATATGATATGCTTTGTCTTAACTTGGTACACCAATGCAACTGATTGCTGCCTTTGATCTCTCTCAGCATGCCCAAAATTAACACAAAACCCATGAGGCCTAGTGGCTGTTGCTAATCTTGCTTTCCCTGCCTGAAGCTTTCTTATCCAAATCAGGTTATTTAAGATATTTCACAGAAGCCTTCCCACATGTCCCATTTTTCCTGAATTCATGTAATGTTGTAATCCTATTTTATTTTTATTTTCCCCCAGGTCTTTTCTTTACAGTAATAAAAAAAGTATTTATTATACTTTATTATATTCTATGCAGACATTCAGTTGATATTACTGTAATATTTTATTACAGTACTTTATTATACTTTCTTTTATTACAGTACTTTATTATACTTTATTTGTTTATGCAGTATTTCTTTACTATGCAGATATTCACTTTATATTACTATTGCAATGCTTATGTTAATCATTTCTCAGTTGTTTGGAAAAGGGTATTACAGTACTTAGATTTATATATTCACTCATATATGTGTGAGAGAAAGAAAGATGTGCATGTTTATGTGTTTTGAGGCAGCCCTCAGTTTATGACCATAATTGGGACCAGAATTTCTTTGTTTAGCAAGACAGTTGTTAAATGAGTTGCACTTGATTTTACGATGAGTTTGTCACAGTTGTTAAGTGAATCACTGCAGTTGTTAGATGAGTCTCACAGTCATTAAGCAAATCTGGCTTTTCATGTTGACTTTGCTTGTCAGGAGCCCGCTGGGAAAATGACAGATGGCAATCGTGGGACCTCCTGGATTCCGCAACTGTTGTAAGCATATGCCAGTTGCCAAGCACCTGAATTTTGATCACGTGATCGAGAGGATGCTGCAAAGTTGTAAGTGCGAGGACCAGTTGTAAGTCATTATTTTACAGGGCTGTTATAACTTCAAATTGTCACTAAACAAATGGTTGTAAGTCAAGGACATCCTGTATAGGTTCAGGACTATAGGATAAATTATAGGTTTATAGTCCACATAGACTGTCATTTGCAGAAGACTATTGTTCATGTTATTTCAACTCTCTTTTTCTTGTCTTTTGGGGTTTCTTATATCCCACCAAGCTTTTCTTTATTCTCACAGGTACTATATTTCCCCATCTTCCTCTTGCATCTCTCCTTCAAAATTACTAAGAGCCTATGTGCATTTTAAAAATGATAGCATCTTTTGAGTTGACCTCAAAGTTATTCTATGGGTACCCTGTGTATTTTTCTTAATAATTATACACAGTGGTTTCCCAGTGCCGCCTTCTGATTTTTTTTTAATTTCTCAGTCTAGCTCACAGTTTTAGTATTTCTTATTATTCTTCTACCCAAGAACTCACTGATCCTGACACTGCTTTGTTTTGAAGCCTAGAAAAATTCATCCTGATGCCATCACCTGTTGAGTTTGAATTCCCAGCTAATCTTGCTGAAGTATAGCACTTTCCTACTTATGAATCAACTCTCTATTTTGTTTCCCTGAAACAGCAGAACAACTAAACTCAGATTCTTCCAAATATTTTAGACTCTTAGAATCCTTGATCATCAAGTATGTTGGCTAGATTTTGTGGCAGTTAAAATTAAAAAATCTGAAAGGTACTATCTGTCCCCAAAACTAGAACATTGTAGTTTCCAATACACTGAAGGCTATCTGTATTTGTAATCTTTCTCACTTATAATCTGCATCTGTGTAATCAACCTATCTTCCTTCCTTTCCTCCACCACCCCAAATTAAAATCCTTCATGAGTTTAGCCACTCATGCATTTAATGAAGCAAATTGCAGCTCATGAAAGCTATGCTTTTTAATAGGGTGTTAAGTCAGAAAAGTTGCTACCAGACTCTCTCTGGAAAGAAACTCAAGGAAAAATTAATATTTTGCACATCTGCTGCCTTTTTCCTTTTTCCTTCTCATAGATGACTGAAACTTTATGCAATGAAAGAATCTGGAAATATTTAAAGCAAAAATTTCAGAAATCATCAAAGAACAGATAGGAACAAAGGGAGACACCAATCTGAAAGTAACTTTAGGAAAAAGCCAAAAGAATAACAATTTTGAGAATTTGGGAGAGTCTGATTTTAGAATGCCGTAGAGGTGGAAAAAATTTCTATAGTTTTATTATTGTAAGTTTAAATGGAGAGATCAATACAATTAAAGTTTCATTGCATTTTATCAATTACCGTAGATCTGAGAGCAAAATTGAAGGATGGGCTTGGCAGGAAAGAGAAATGGTGTGAAATTTGGGCAGAGTATGATAGACTAGGATCAGAATATGATAGACTAGGTATAATAAAGATTGCTTAGAAAATAATAGTTCATGGCCAGACAACCGCATGGCTAAAGTAGAATTTATATTGACCAGAATGTTCAACTAAGGATAATAAGAAATATGTTTTGTGGGATGTAGGTGGATGGGGAAAAAAAGAAGATTACTTTGGATTGATATTATCTGAGATATGATTGTAAAACTGTGGAAAAAAATTGATATTTCAGAAATAATGTTAGTTGACGTTCTGTGAAGTTTAGAAGCTGAAATCTTACCCCAGATATACTTAGATTAACATTTTCAGTTAGCTCCAAAATTTAGCTCACCAAACTGAGTATGGATTTTTTTTTAACTTCAATTGACTATGGTAATTGTGATTATAAGCAAATATACTTTGCTTATAATCATATATGCTTGACAAATAAACAAATGCAAAATACAAATACAAACTTGAAATGGGGGTTGGGAGGAACCTGGTCATACAAGAAGGACAAGAGGAGGAGGCAGGGGAAGGGTTTAAATAGTTGACTTGTAACTTGATTAACACCTCCCTTTCCCCCTTCCTCAGCCACTTCTACACTGCTTCCACTTCTTTCCTCTTCCACCAAGGATCCTCTGTTTGTGAACCCAAGAGAAACATCCATCCCTATGACTCAGCTCCTTCTGAAGAAGCAGCTGGAGCTAGTCCAAGAATGCAATGAGTCACTTCAAGGTGGTGAGCCAATTCTGACAAGTTTCACCTCATCATTGGAATCCCAACTGCAAGATGAGGCTGAAGGTTTTCTGAAAAACACATCCATCATTACCAAACCATCTGCTTTAAAACCATTTTGCTAAGCACTGGTAATTCACCACTGGGAATATGGGAAGTGCAAGCACCTTTGCACTGTTGGAGAAAGAACAGGAGCTACTGTGAGGAACAGCATTAGGAAACTCTCAGGCTCAGAAGGCTGAGAATGAGGTTAAAGAATATTGCAAGGTTGGGGGGGGTCTTTTTCTCAGATGGTATACATCTTAAGGATTGGGAAAATCTGAAGCCTATAACTTCTTCTGCTTTAGCTCTTTTTTGGCCACGGATATCCCAAAGGATAGGTTACACATGAATTTCTCTATCCTAAAAACTATGAAAAAAGCCAATCCTTTATTATAGCACCATTAAGGAATAACAACAAAATGTCATACTTACCAGCATCAAAATTTTGATTTGCTGGTCATGATAAAAACTAGGGCAGCATGCTCTCTAGTGGTAAAAAAAGACATAATGCTTTCACTGTGTTCCTCCTTCCTTCCTTTGATAGACCCTTGATGAATTGCCCATTCTTTTTCATTACATGTATCTTTGTTCTAGCACCTATCCTAACGTAATAAGCAAAATGGAGGGAAATGGGGAATGCCATCCTTGGCTGGCTTCTAGAATCAACGTAGCCAAGGAACTAGTTGCTCACATCCATTGTATTGCCATGTAAAATCCACTCTGGGATTGCTTTGGGTGCAAAACTAAAGCAGTACATAGAATTTGGTTCTCTCTCTGTAGCTCTTTTCATCTTTTTTCAAATAGTCAATAAAATTCAAATGGCACACTACTGATTTTTGTCAGTTACCTAAAGATTCAGTCTTTTCAGTTACAGAATATGGGGTAAACTCTGCAGTTCCCAATTCTGTTTGAACAGCAGCATGGTGTGCTAAAAAATTTGTAGTGATTTAGGAAATCAAAGCCTCTTATCTTATCCTCAAGGAAGTTCACCTTCAAATAGAATATATATAGCTCAGGGTGGAATTGTGGAGTCGTTTGTGCTCTCCGAGCTTGGTTGTTTGCTGCAGATTTTTCAATGTGCTATTGCTGATGATGTTATCTAGTTTGGTAATGAAACATCTGCAAGCTCAGAGAGTACTAAGGATTCTACAAGTCTTCTTTATACTCTCAGCAAACTATTTCATTTGCCCCCCAAAAGTAAGACACCCCTTTATAAGATTTCAAATGCATCTGTTTTCTTCAATACATTCATTGTCTTAATTTGCAGGGTTGCTAATGACTTGCTCTTACCTCTTGTATAATCTTTCCAGAAATTAATTGATTTAACTTTTTGGCTTGGATTTTCTACATCCCCTTTTCACAGAGTACAGATCCAAACTTTCACTGTTGTAGGTCTAACCACCAATTTATCACTCTCTCCCACAACATGCTTTTTGCAAGATCCAAACTGATTTATTTGGAACATGCAAAAGAACATCAGGTTTTCTGGGATCTCTGCCCATTTCAGTACTGTAGCCTCAGGTGTCCTATAAACTTAATTGCTGAGAACAGAATCCAGATGTTGAACAGGCTGTAGTCAAAACAAGTCTTTTGGCAAGATACGAGAGCAGGCTAAAAGGAGGATTTTCATCTTCAGATTTTTACTTTAGAACTTGGACCATGTCACTGTCCAGACAGATGCTGTAGAAACAGTTTAATGATTGGGTAGATGTATGGGGGTGGGATTTGGCCCAGAAAGGATGGCCTTAAAAGCCTTTATATTGTTAACAGTTCTACTGGTCTCTCAATTGTCCATATTTGGAGAACAGACTTTCATTTTATTTATTTTTTTAAAAGCAGGATAATTGCTATCACCTTTGGGAACCTTTTCCCTGAACCTTACAATACTTGTTCCCATCTGCTAGAAACTTCCAACTGGATGAGTCTTCTCTGATCATTCTTAAATGTTTTTGACATTTTGTCTTAAATCGTCTGGTCCCTGTAGTTTTGAATATAACAAATCCTTTGTTGGATTTGTTATCTAGGACTGGAAAATGGGTAAAGCAGGAACATGGCTTACATGAGCCATTCTTCCAGTTCTGCCAATACACTTTACCTCATTTTTATTAATTGAGGCAGGGAGATTATCATGAAACACTGCTGTAACCTCCATTTTTTCTTTCCTGCTGGGCTGCTGAAGAGGAGCAGTCATCTAGAAGAGATGGGGTTTGTTTCTGGTATGTTCCCAATGCAATTTTTGATTTAGGACATTGAAATGGCAGGTAGGACCCATAACCAGTGATATTGATGTTGGTGAAACAAACCAACATCAGGTCTTCTGGAAGAGCAGTGATGTTGGTGGCTACGATAACTGTGGTGATTAGTAGGATAGGGCACTGGCAATTATCTAGTTGTGTTGGATCTCAGTAATGCAGGGCCTGAGAAATGGGTATCTTTATTGAGAGTTGTGTTCTCTGAGGAATAATTTGGTGCAGGCTGCATGCTAAAGGTAGGAAAACAGAGTAATGAAATACATTAATAATTGGGAATTCAGTCTACATCAAGATTCAAGTGGCTTCTAGAGTAGAAGAATGGGAAAAGCCACCAGCTGCCTTGGATCTCAAACGCGACGTATTTTCATCTCACTTCTCTTGAGGGAATAGTAGAAGCCTTTCCACTGGTACCAGTTAATGCCATTGGCATAAGACAGATGTGGTCCACCAAGGTAGAAGCCATTGAGGTTGGAAAAATGGCAGCTCTTGAACCACCAGGCACCTGATGACAGAGCTGCACAGTTCTGCACATAGAGATCTTGGTCACGGTCAAATGTGGAGAACTTCTGGCCACTGTGATAAGACAATGAATCACCTGGTGGGAACATCAAGCGAAATAATGGTAAAAATGAGACTCCACGAAGCTGGTAAGAATAAGGAATAGTGTCCTTGCTTGTATATTTGAGAGTAGATCCATTGGAGCCTAAGTATACTAGTCAGGAATAGCTGGCACTGGAATGCTTTCATGCACATCTCATAAGTTATGTTTTAAGATTGGACGGAACATGCTGTAAAAATCTTTGAAATGACTTCTAATTTCCCCATAATATACTCTGATCCCATATACCAAGATACAGAGTAAAACATCTGTCTTAGGGAAAGAAAAATTGTTGGCTGCTGTAAACATCTTGTTAACTCGCATGTGGGTTTATGATAGTATTTGGACACCCCTGGCCCAGAAGGGTTTCGGAAATTATAGACCCAATATATCAGAAGGACAGCAAACTGGGGATGACTGATCTATATACTAGGCTGAGGACAAACATCATCCTAGTATTCATGATAATACACAGATCCAAATTGATCCTACCTAAATGTCTGATTACCAAGTTTGAAACAAGACCATGTTTCCCATCTTTTAAAAAAAGACAGCTGCAAATGTGTCACAACTATCATATTGTAAATAGGGTTTCCTACCCCCGTTTTGAGACTCCATTTGGTACTCCATTTGGTACTCAAATGGGATTTGGAACTTGTGGTCTCTTACCTGCCCCTCCATCAGTAAACCCAGATACATGGAGTGTGTAGCCATCCTCTTCTGCACTGATTGCATTTGGGGAAAGGGAGAAGTCAGCATATTTGGCAAAGGCGGTATTATTCTCAAAGTCATCCAGCTCCACACGTAGCTCATACTTCTGCTTCAGGGTGAGAAGGTGGATATTTTGCAGTCCTAGACCAGGTGGGAATTAGAAAATTATTTGTGGGCACATTGTTATGGTGCCTTGGAAAGAAATCCAAAGCACCTCCATTATTTTCCTACCCTTTGGGGATGACCCCCCCATTCTCTTAACAAAAAAGTGCTGGCCAGACAGAAAAGCAAGACAATTCTTGGCTGAGTTTGCTGGCCTAGACTCATAATAAACAGAACAATTGCACTTCATGATGTAGTTTTCTGGCCCAGGTTTCAGCTGCTTAGGGGAGAAACCCAAACATTTTACATTCCAAACGTTTCTGGCAAAAGGAGCTGTCTGGATCAAGAGATGCATAAAATTATGAGACTGGAGAGAAGCCAGTGAGGGAAAGGGTGGGAAAAATCAAGGGCTTTTGGCAGAGGCTCCTCAGAGAGGAGGAGGAAAAGGAGAAAGAAGGAGAAGAAGAAGAATAATTTTTCTTTATCCGTTCATACTTACCCAGCCAATATTCACCATCTGCTTTGCCAAAGCCAAACTTGTAGTCATTCCATCCCCGAAAGAAACTGATTGACCCATTGAAGCGTTTCTGGAAAACCTGCAAAGCGTAAGAGTTTTGAGGAAAGACAATTGTTAAATTAACATCAATTTGTCAACAGTTACCCTGAAGCTGCATTCCTGTCAACACCATGAAAAGGAAATAATCAAGGAGATTATACATTATGCTAAAACATGGTTAATTGGATAAGCCATGATTCATACAGTACGCTAAGCCTTACTCTTAACAGCCTTCGTTTAAGCATACACACAATTCAGCCCTCTCCTATTTTAAATGCATATTTGCTTGTTTGACTTCTGGTCTTTATATCCCACTTTTCCATGCTGGACACTATCTCACTTCTACATTGGCTAACAAGACAAGGAAAAGTACTGAATTGTTTATATCTGTAGAAGGATGGTGTTCTTTTGTGATTTTTGTGGACTACATCCATAAACAGGAAGACACCACACAAAATGTGTGTTCCTGGTTAATCCTAAATGTTGTGATGTTCAAATTACGGAATGAAAAGATTCACATGAGACACAGATACCTTGGCCCCATGAAAAAGAGTAATGTAGGACCTGGATTGGAAAGATCCAGAGTCATAGCACCATTTGACATTAGAGTTCAATGAATTATTTTTGTCAATTCCTCTGTTCTGGTCCAATTTATTTGAGAAGGGTTTGTGGTGATAAAATGACACACCCTTCCATATCTGTTGTCTTGAACTCCCAGGGGGAAAATGCTTGCAATATAAATACTACAAGTTTCTTAAAGCTTTATATAGAGCAATATCAGCACCATAAATGATACTGAAACTACAACTGGAGAATAGGCCAAGATCAAAGAAATCAAGGTTATGAGAACTTCCACCAAACTAGCACTGAACAGCCACTACTAATCTAACCCAGTCCTAGGATCTCTTGTACTTCCATAGGATACACTTTCCCATCTTGGATTCATCCCAGGGATTTCATTACCGTCCACTTTCCATCGTCAGTGGTCATGTCACAGTACACGGGGACAGGGACACTGGGTCCTGCTGGATAGATAAGGTACACGCCATCTGTATCTGAACCTTGATCGTATATGTCCTGACAGTCAAGTGGAAAGGAATCTTCTCCACAGGGTTGAGATTGCTGAGCTGTCCCAGTGGGAGGGAAAACATATTACTTTAAATTCAAATAACCCATCAAGTATATGACATTACTTTGGCTTCTGATTGACCATTTTGCTTTAAAGCAGAGAGTTAGTAGTCCAAGACAATAATTATAAATCTGTTGCTGTTATTATTTTACAAATATCATAATTCTTTTATTCAAGATCACCTTCTATTTGGGCAAATGTGACATTTCTGAGAATAGCTTAAAAAGCTAAGAAATAAATAAAAATAATTTGTTAATCGAAATTTTGATTTTTTTTTCAAAGTTCATATTAAAATTTATATATCTTTCAGTACATATTTGTCCAAATTTAGACACATTTTGACATTCACCCAATGTAAATAGATTTTATAAATAATTTTCATTATTGATTTTTTGTGGGGATATTACTTTAATAAATATATGCATTTCAATGCAGTCTTTGCTGTTGCATACAGTACATTTATATTAATTTTGGAGATTTGGGGGCAACTGTAAAATGCTAACTTTTAATGTGCAATGCAGGTTTGTTACCCCAAAAATATAATATTAGATTGTTTTGTCATTCCGAAATGATCTAAATGAATTTGTATTTGTTCAGGGGAGGTTAATGATTACTTTTAGATAGCTTGAACCTATAAAGTTTCTGAATTGTATGCATCCAGATATTCCAGATCTCTCCAAACAAAGATTATAAAATATGCCCCAAGCCTACCTAAATGAACATCCCAAACCCTTAGTCCGAATCTCTCATGCTAATCATACAGTGATTAAGTCACTGAAGACTCTGATCAGGTAAGTTTCAATGTGACCCCTTTTCTTCTGGCACCTGCATAAGGGATTACAATTTTCCTTTCTGGATAGATTTCAGATGTATACTTATTTCTCTTTATTCCTCATTGAAACAGGTGTTTATAGGTTGTGGGGATTGTGCATATGTGCCTGTAACTAAAAGACACCAAGCGTGAAAAGCTCCCAACATTCATATAAGCAAGCACCTTCTAGCCAAGAGTCCTATTAAGGAATTGTTTTAGTTATTATCTCTGTCAAAAGCCACTCTTGAGGGAGTGCAGGGATAGCAAGCGGTGATTTTTATATTGTAGTAACTGCTGTTAACTAAGACTTTTCTAAACATTCTTCCATACATGGGAAGCTATTTGTTCAACCTTCCACTACAATTTAAACAATATATGTGAAGGGGAAAAATATCAGCTAACAGATAGAAAACTGTTAAAGAGACATCCAATCTAGAACTAAGGAGAAATTTCCTGACAGTGAGAACAAATAATTGATGGAATGGCTTACCTCTGGAAGTTGTAGGCGCTCCATTACTGAAGATTTTCAAGAAGAGATTGGACAGCCATTTGTCCAGAATGATGGGTAGGACTAGTCACTAGAGACTTCCAAGGTCCCTTTCAACCCCATTATTCTATGTTCTGTGAAATAGTCTGCCTATTATAGTAGGATCATCTGACATTACTTGAGACTCACAAACATATAGTAATTTCATCCTCTAACAAATAACATTACTAACAGAATGGTTATTGGGAAAGAAGAAAATAGTGGACAGCAATGTCCTAAAAGAGCAGGCTGGTCGTAAACCTATAATATTTTGTTACAAAAGAAGGAATGTGATAAAATGCCACAAAGGCTAGATGTTGTCAACTTCATTCAAATTCTATTATTCTTCCAATGATATGTATGGGATAAGATAAGAGCAGAGGTGGCGCAGCGGTTAGAGTGGGGTACTGCAGGCCACTTCAGCTGACTGTGATCCGCAGATCAGCGGTTCAAATCTCACCGGCTCAAGGTTGACTCAGCCTTCCATCCTTCCGAGGTAGGTAAAATGAGGACCCAGATTGTTGGGGGCAATATAAATATACATTGCTTACTGGTGTAAACCGCTTAGAGGGTGCTTGCACTGTGAGGCGGTATATAAATGTCACTAATAATAATAATGATTTATTATCCCAACAGATTATTGATGTTGTGAGTTTGGATAATAATGACAGTGATTTTTAATGCATCTTCTGTGCTAAGAAATGATGAGACCATAGCTCAAGGCTGACACTCTCCATTGCCAATGGTATGTGAGAATTATCTTAGGAGGCCAAGCAAAAAAGATTCTGCCTAGTGAATGGTCAGATAAGAGACAGCATAACCTACAGCTCCATAATAGGAAGAGTAAGAGGCTGAGGAGGGATCCTTCCTAAGTTATCAGGCTGTAATGGAGATGGCAAGAGAATTGTACTTTCAGATTTCTATTAATATAGCTTTACACTAAAGTAGAATTAGCTTATATGGTCTTGTTTCCTCTCTGGTCCACTTGGGAAGGTTGACCCCATTACACCAGGGATGGGATTTTTCCGTTCTTGCAGATTAATGCACCTGAACAACCAGATCGATGTTTATAGTCCCTTCACCATCTGAGGTATGAAGGCACTAAACAGCAAGAAAGCTTTTTCTATCGTAGGACTAGATGCTCCAGTGTCCTCTTCAAGCAGGCCTCTCTCTGACTCCATAATTAGTGCCCACTCAGCAGTCAGAAACAGGATCTTCTAAAAGACTTTCAGATAAATGCAAACACATACAGTAGCTTAAATCAGGGATCCTCAACCTTTCGGACCTCAGGGACCACTAAATTCATAATTTTAAATCCCTTGGACCACTAATATGATCTGCCTAATGACTGGCTAGGTGGGTGTGGGTAGGTGGTCATGTGACTGGGTGGGCATGACCAACTTGATGTCATGTCAAGGGGTGACTCGCCGGCCTCTACTCGCCCCTCCCCTCCCAGCCACTCCTTGCCTCCCCGCCTGGGCTCCTTAGGGCCCCAACAGGAAGCAGTTGTTGGAGCTAAGCAGCCACCATGAGAAAGAGTTGGCAAAACAGCTCAATTCAAATTGGATCTGGCCGAGAAGGAGGCTCAGCAGAAGCACTTCACTGAGGACTAGGAGCATAGGCTTTCCAAGCAGAGGGAAGACCTGCGGGAGTGCAAAGCCAGGTACCGGTGCCTGGAGGCTCAGCAGGCTGAGATGGTCAGCCAGTTCCAGGCCATGATGCAGTCCCACTGGAACAAGGTCCTCCGGTTCTTTGCCACCAGAAGCGCTTCCCTCCAGCTGTCACCCAAAGCCCTGCACCAGGAGGCCAAAGCAGACCCCAAGTCAGAATTTCTGTCCCCCTCCGACCTACACAAAAAGACCCCGAAGGAGGAGACTCTCTGCAGCAACACAAGCGTTCATTGCACGTATCTGTCCAGCGACTGTAGTTTGAGGACCCCTGATTTAGTGCAATATAAAAAATGCAAATAATTTTTCAGCGGACCACCAAAATTTTCTTGCGTACCACCAGTGATCCATGGACCACCAGTTGGTGACCGCTGGCTTAAATCTCTCCATTTTTTGTTTTTTTCCATAAACTTTTCCGAGCCCAAAATAGATTTGTTTCTTTTGAAATAATTATTCAGTTGGTGAATTAACATTATTCTGCAGTATTGATTAGGAATCTTTCAGATATAAAGATAAGATATTTATATTGTAACATATAAAGTAAACTGTGCAAAGGATTAATATGGAAGTAAGGGAACAGGGCAATCACAGTTCAGTCGATTAATATTTGTATTGCATGGAAGAAAGTTCCTGTTGGAACACTTCAACATTTCTCCAGTTAATAGGCAGCGTATGATCAGCAAAGTCTCCTCTTGGAAACCATAACACTGCTTTCAAAGTAACCATTTCTGGACTAGATGGACAACAGACCTGACACTTCTTGTGTATTTCAAGATGCTCTATACTGCATTGTAAAAATAAAGAGGCATCCCATCCAAGAAACATTATTGTTGTATATATCCGTGGTGGTGCAGTGGTTAGATTGCAGTGTTACAGGCTAATTTTGCTGACTGTCGGCAGTACGATTCACACCAGCTGACTCAGCCTTCCATCCTCCCAAGGTCGGTAAAATGAGGATCCAGATTGTTGGGTAAAATATGCTGACTCTGTAAACCACTTAGAGAGGGCTGTAAAGCACTATGTAGCGGTATATAAATCTAAGTGCTCTTGCTATTTTGGATATTCCAGAACACCGTCTTTAACTATGGTGAAATGATCTGATGATTAAAAAGGCAAAAGATGCAATAATGTAAGCCAGGCCGGGCAAGCTGCAAGCCACAAATGACCTCCCAACATGAGACTTTCTGGCTAACTGGAAGCAGTGTATTTTTCTGTCCAATTTGATTGCAAACAGCTGTTCAGAAGCTGAAAAGTTAATTTAAATGCTTGTTTGTGTCTTTTGTGCTTGCTTGAACATGGACTATGTTTTGATGTTCTTCATTTATTGTTAAATGGCTTAGTCTGCTTGGCAACCTAATGCTGGCCCAGATTTTTTTTTTTAATGTAAGTAAAGAGCAGCTCTGGCAGTAAAAGTTTATCTGTCTAGAAATGTTTAACAAATGGACTTGGCTGATCTCAGAAGCCATGTAGGGTCAGCCCTGATTAGTATTTGGATCAGGAAGATTATGAAATGCCATGTCTGTTAGCTAGATTAGGAAATAAAAGAAACCACAAAACAACAGCAAATTTTAATAATGCTGCCAAAAAAGCTTCACAGTCAGAATCACCAAGAGTTAAGCTTGACTTGAGAGTTTCTTTACTTTTTAGCACAAATGATCTATTCAGGAGCTGAGGTGGCTCCTGAATAGATCATTAGCACAAATGATCATTAGCACAAATGATCATTAGCACAAATGATCACTTCAGGAGCCGAGGTGACGCAGTGGTTAAAAGCAGCACTGCAACTAGTTCAGCAGTTCAGCTGTTCAAATCTCACCGGCTCAAGATTGACTCAGCCTTCCATCTTTCTGAGGTCGGTAAAATGAGGACCTAGATTGTTGGGGGCAATATGCTGAACTCTGTAGAGAGGGCTGTAAAGCACTATGAAGCGGTATATAAGTCTAAGTGCTATTGCTAATAGTAGAGGAAAGTGCTTTATACTGAGTTGTGCCAAAGACATTAATATACTTGAGACAGTGTAAATGGCCATTGTTCTAAGACTCTTAGTTGAACCTACAATCTTTAGAAAACAACTTTGGTTGTTGTAGAGCTGATATACAACCATAAGAGCGGTTAGAATGCAGTGGTTAGAATGCAGTACTGCAGGCTACTTCTGCTGACTGCCAGCTGCCAGCAGTTTGGCAGTTCAAATCTCACCGGCTCAAGGTTGACTCAGCCTTCCATCCTTCTGAGGTCGGTAAAATGAGGACCCAGATTGTTGGGGGCAATATGCTGACTCTGTAAACCACTTAGAGAGGGCTGTAAAGCATCTGTGAAGTGGTATATAAGTCTAAGTGCTATTGCTATTGCTATTGCTATTGCTAAAGGAATCTAAGCATTTTCTGGGGGCAGTATAATGGCTGGGGGTTCCATGACAGACAATACATAAACTTAACATGCACTCCTAGATCAGTCACTAAATGGCAAGAAAGAGATTGAAAAGTTTCTATATTGTTGGTTCTATCTAGGAATCATCAGTATTTTTTCAACCCACATCCAATAAGGAATGGAACAACTTGCCATGGCCAACTCACTACAGCCAACTCACTGTGGGATGGCTCGCCATGGGACAACTTGCTGCAGGACAATTTAACAATTCAATTTAATTATTTAAAATAAATTTAAAAAAATATTTTAATTTTTGTCATTCACATTTCATTCTATCCCTCCTTTTGCATCCTTTTTCATTATTCTATTCCACAATTTATTTGATATTAGTGTAACTCTTGTCCTGCAGCGAGTTGTCTCATGACGAGTTGGTCACAGCAAGTTGGCCATGGGAAGTTGGCAGTAGTGAGTTGGACGTGGTGAGTTGGCCTTGGCAAGTTGGACATGGTGAATTATCATAGCTCCCATCCAATAAGCCAAGTACTGGTACAATTTGCTGACAATACTGCACTCCCAGGAGAGCTCCCTGAGCTGCTCCCTTTCTCCCTGACAGAAGCTTGTGTATGCAAAGCCCAAGCACTGGAACACATGAAACCCTGAAGTCTTCAACTGATGAGTCAAGTTGGAATGGAGACCCAGTTTGGAATAGTGGTTAAAGCATCAGATTAAAATCCAGGAGACCATGAGTTCTAGTCTGCCTTGGGGACAAAGCCAGTAAGGTGACCTTGGGCCAGTCTTAGCCTTAGCCTTAGGAAGTAGACAATGGTAAACCATTTCTGAAACCTTGCCAAGAGAACTGAAGGAACTTTCTAGTCAGTCACTAATATAGATTGACTTGAAGGCGCAAAAATAAATTAATATACGAAGAGATATTTGAGAGGCTTGTTTCGGAGTTTAAAGAATTCTACTTATGCCCCGAGTCATAACAAGCTCTGTATTGCCTATATTGACAAGCAGATTTTCATGGTCTTAGATAAGAATTCTTTTTTGTCCAACCTAAAGATGGCTAAAATTACTTTATCGAAAGCTGGTGTCACTGCCTTCTTTCAGGTGACATAATATAGAATGAGCATGTAGAGGATGAGTATGTGCCATAAATCTGTCTCAAGAGCACTTACCTGAGTTGATGGCCTGTCCTTGCAATGTAGGCAGCTGAAGA
>JALIGW010000023.1:12869284-12946784 GCA_023053685.1 Diadophis punctatus similis | reverse complement strand
AGGAACAGACACGATGTGTAAATCCTGGATTTATAGCCCAAAGAGAAGTCACAGGGTTGGAAGGGGAAGGGGGGGCAAGAATGTGTTATAGAAAAGCAAGGCAGGAAATGAAAAATTGGAAAGAAGAGGGGAAACACAGAACAAGCCAAGAGCTAGATATTTTCCAGGGCTCTTGGCATGAACATAATGCTGTTATATGCCATTCTCACGTATGTGCAAGAAGCCCCCCCCCCCCAATCTTTCTCTGCCTCTGTGTTTGTGTGATCATATTGGAAAATGTGTTAACTTTTAACTGTAGATGGGAGAAAATATTATTCAGAGCCAGAACATTTGGGTGTATTCTGTAAAGTCCCAAAGAGGGACTTCCAATGAAATAAAAAATGATGGTCTTAAAATTAGGATTCTTGTCTACTGTGGAAGAAGGGTGTGACCTAGTAATGGCTCAAAACCTGGGGTTCTTGCTCACAGACACATTAAATGGAGCTAGTAGAAAACTATATCAGCATAAAATGTGTTGCTCCCACTGGTAATTCACAATCTCACATATACACAATAATAGCAAATGTTGCTTCCTTATTTTCAGAGTCCAATGGATTCACCGGGTTTTGATTTCTTCAGCTCTCATCAAATGTTATTATTAGTTTAAAAAAAACACCCATCAATCACTCTCTCTATGTAGGCTGAGACAAGTGAAGGACTTTAATTTTAACAGATGTCTATAGCAGTAACTTTAGTTATTTGTCAAAAATTGCATTGGATTTCCACAAGAAACAAGTCACAAGGCTTGTTATAGCACTCCTCTAGAAGAGAGGCACCACAAACTCACATCGAAAAGTTGTCAGAAAATTGCTAAACTTGTTATACTCTTAAGAAGCAGAGAATCACCTCTTCTCCCCCCCCACTCTTCTCTCTCCCTCCCTCCCTCCCTCCCTCCCTCTCTTTCTCCCTCTCTCCCTCCCTCCCTCTCTCCCTCCCTCCCTCCCTCCCTCCCCCTCCCTCTCCCTCCACTACTGCGGGTCATTAATTCTCAAAACTCATTCAGATTTCCAACCCAGAGTTTGTCTGGAAACATCAGCCATGTAGCAGGGTGGGGTTGAGATTGAGACAGAAAATAAGGGCCTTGGAAAACATTGCCATGGGATTGGAAGGAAAGGAGTGATCTCACACCAGTCTAATATGGTCGCACACCAGCATAACATAATCCAGACTGTCCCCACCTATAAGACTCATCCAAGCGCACCCCTAAGAGAATGGTAGTGCATAGTGCTTTTGCATTATGTAAAGTCGATCAGGATAAAGATACAAACACTAATGCTGGTACAATTACCGTAACTGATTATTTAAAAGCTGCCTCATCTGTGGAGTGGGATCAGATGAAGACTGTGTCATGAAGGACATAACTAAAAAGAAGAAGAAGAAGAAGTACTTGGGCTTCTTTGTACCCAAGCATGAGAGGAAACACATAGTTTTCATTGAATCCCCAGAAGAAGAAAGATACCAGTAGGAATCACTATTATGGTCTATTAAAATTGGGATGGGGAGTATTTTGTTTCTCATAGGACATGCATTTCAATCCCTACCTCTTAAATTAAGAATAAAAATAATAATAATGACAAAACTTACCCATTATAATACCAAATTTGGAAGATTACTCCTTGGCACTGGGGGAGCATCACAAATCCTTTGGATGGATTATTTACTCATTCCAAGTTAAGACATAACAAGGATTTTAATGTGTGTATCAGATTAAGAGAGCAAATAATGAGGAAACTATCGGTAATCAAACAAGAGTTGGATACTTTTTTCTCCTGGACTATGGACCTAGTTGACATATCCAGAGAATAAGACAATAGTCCTCTTCTTCACATTAAAATCCCAAAGTGTATTTTAACTGATTAAGGAGTTGTTGAAGCACAATGTATTTTGCAAATCAAATCCATTCAGTCAGAAGCGAGCACCAGTATATTCAGTAGAGTTTATTCCCAGTGAACTGCAAAGGGTTACAGTCATACTGTTCTTGTTACTCCCTGTTTGTGTGTGTGTGTGTGTGTGTGTGTGTGTGTGTGTGTGTGTGTGTGTGTGTAGTCCTCTACTTACGACCACAGTTGAGCCACAAATTTCTGTTGCTAAGTGAGATTTCTTAAGTGCACCATTTTACAACCTTTCTTGATGCAGTTATTAAGTGAATCACTGCAGTGGTTAAATTAGTAATATGACCCCAGGATACTGCAAGCATCATTAATATCAGTCAATTACCAAGCATCTGAATTTACCAAGCATGTGACCATGAGGATGCTGCAATGGTCATAAGCTGAAAAATGGTCAAAAGTCACACTTTTCAGTATTGTTGTAACTTCAAATGGTCACTAAATAAGCTACTGTGAGTCGGGGACTACCTGTACATACATACTGTTACCATGAGTTCCTAAACTCCATAATGTGCAATAAATTTACATTGATTTTTTCCCCCCAGTTCTTTTCTAACAGCCCCTTTCAGGTGTATGTCAGAACCTAATGACTCACTGGTTTTTCTTTACAATCATTACACCTAAAGAAACACTGGCTAGCTGGCTGAAGTCACAGAAATCTGGGATCCCACAGGACTTCCACAGGTTCCAAGAAAATCTGTCACCTTGTTTTCAGAAGAGATGTATTTTATAGTAATATTCCCCTCACTGAAATATATTGTTTACAACTGGCATTCACAAGGCATCAATTTCAGATCTAAGTTGGAAAGACAGCCTAGCTAGCACATCCCACCTTTGGATTGCTCTACATTTTCCACTTGCTTACAACATTTATTTACTTAAAATGCTCTTCTCCCAACTTCCCACATGCTTTTAGAGCCGTCCAATAAATATAAAAATGACAGAGCTGTCATAAATTGGCTGTATTTGCAGCTATTATGATTCTTGAAGTTCTGGAGATTCACTGCTTATCAAATAAGTGGCAGGCAACCCACAATTGGCTTGTAGCCCATGAGCCTTTCTTATTAGGGGGAGGGGGCAGGCTGAGAAGAAATTGCAAGCAAAGTAGTAGTGTCAGCCTTATAGTCCTTGAAATCGTTCTGAATTCTCAAGAAGCAAAAAGTGAGGAGAAATATATGAACCCACATTTTAATAATGTTTCCACATCAGTTCCATCTCTCCTATGGAGAAGAGGGAAAAGTGTAACCGCTGAATCAGCGGTGTGTTGCTCCTGGTTCAGACCGATTCTTAGAACCAGTAGCACCGGCAGTGGGAGGCTCCGCCCACCCGCCCGGGACGCTTCTGCACATGTGCAGAAGTGTCGCGCGTGCATGCGAGCCAGTAGCAAAAATATTTACAACCCACCACTGTCCTGAATGTATAAACATTGTAGATCTCAGTTGTAAGCAACACTGAATTCATTAGGTTTATATATCATGGAAAGCAATAAATTGTAGTTTACAAACAACAGAACCAATTAAGTCAGATCAAACCAGGTGCATAGGATAGGTGCCTGAGTATGTAGCAGTTTCTGACATTCTTAAAAAATTAAGTGGCAGTGAGCTCAGTAGATTTCTTTGTAGGTAAGAAATTCTTGGTATGGAATGGCAAATAATTGTTTGTAAGATTTCCCTATTTATTTACTTAAAATACCGCTGTCTTGCTTTGAAAACAATGCCATGCCTGATGGCTTTCATAAGCATCCTCAAGAGAGAGACAAGTGAGGAAATATCATGATGCAAATTCCATTTAGTTTTTGTCATCTTTGCAATCTTTATTTTTCTTATTTTTGTTTCTTATTGCATTTTAAAAAAATGTTCTTGTGAATCTCCCAGAATCATTGGGAGTCAGCAGCATACATTTTTGATAGACAAACACACGGACAGATACTGTAGCTGACTTTAAAGTATGTGGCCTTCAGCTTCCAGAATTCCCTAGTTAGCAACAGTATAATTGGTAATATAGGTAAACATAATACATTTCATTACAAGTATCCAAACCAGTTCATTTATCTTGCTGAAAAAGTCAAAGGGGTGTTGGACTTTTTTTTTTACATAAAAAAAATATTGAGGCATTCAAGGCAAAGATACACATTTCAATTTTGTTTCTACAAATGGAACCAGCTGGATGGTTTAATGGGTAATGGGTGTAGAAGTGTGTTTTCACCCGTATCTATAGGGATGTCAACATTTACCAAGAACTTGGCAATTGCTAATACAAATGCTTTCTATTTTTAAGAATATTCTAAATTAAAACAGATAATTAGGGACTGCCACAAAGAAGAGGAGGGATGCCATAAAGAAGGGGGGGGTGGTATCAATCTATTCTCCAAAGCACCTGAAGGCAGGACAAGAAGCAATGGGTGGAAACTAATCAAGGAGAGAAGCAACCTAGAACTAAGGAGAAACTTCCTGTCAGTTAGAACAATTAATCAGTGGAATGACTTACCTCCAGAAATTGTGGTTTCTCCAATACTGGAGGTTTTTAAGAAGAGATTGGACAATCTTAAAAAGGATTTCCTGGTTGAGCAGGGAGTTGGACTAAAAAGCCACCAAGGTCCCTTCCAACTCTGTTATTCTGTTATTACAATAATCTATTACAAGATTATGAAAGATACCAACAGCTCTGACATAACTAGCCCCATCACTAGAAAATCAAAAATTTTCTGAACTTTGATGGACTATTTCTAGAACTTTCTACATATATAGTATATGATATTAATCTATTATCTCTTTTTGAATCAAATTAGTAAATCGAAGGAATCTACTTGGAAATTACATATATAAAGTTCTCCACTATTGATACATATTACATCTTAAAAATAATAATTTTCATGATTCGTTTGAAACTGCAAAAATTATATTTTTAACAAGTGACAATTATATTTAGCTTAGTGTACCATTATGGTACACTATGGTATACAGAATGAGGTGGCTGGATGGAGTCACTGAAGCAGTAGGTGTGAGCTTAAATGGACTCCAGAGGATGGTAGAGGACAGGAAGGCCTGGAGGAATGTTGTCCTTGGGGTCGCGATGGGTTGGACACGTCTTTGCAACTAACAACAACAACAACCATTATGACCACTTCGTTATTCTTTCTTAATGCCTTTTCATTTGTTTTATCTTTGTAATGTTATGTTTTGCTTTTATCTGTTTGTAAACTGCTGTGATTTGCCAATACACCAATATAGTAAGAATCAGTAAATAAACAAGGCTAGATTAAGAAGAAATGCAAGCTTCTGACCCCTTTTGATACACAGATTTCATTTATCAATTTCTTTCCTGCGTGGTTGGTTCAGACCAGGGGTGGGTTCCTAATTTTTTTACTACCACTCTGTGGGCGTGGCTTATTTTATGGGTGTGGCTTGCCAGCCATGTGACCAGGTGGGCATGGCTTCTCGGACTGCTGAAGGGAGGGGAACTGAGATAGGTCCTGCCACCCATTTCCCCTCCCCTCAGCAGCTAGAGAATCCTCAAACGTACGAAAATGCTAGGATCATCACCACACGTTCGTGGCTTCTCGGACTGCTGAAGGAAGGGGAATGGAGATAGCCCCTATTTATTTTATTTATTTATTTTGTTATTCTTATATGCCGCCCAACTCCCGAAGGACTCAGGGCGGCGCACAACAGGGAGAAATACAAGAATAATCAAAAATTACATAGAATTAAAACAAGTACAAAATTTAAAACAGTTATTTAAAACAACAACATCCATTCAGCACATACATACTTGGGGGGGTAAGCTCGGGTGGATTTAAGCTGTCTCCCCCACCTGCAGGCCCCTGCCGCCCATTCTTTCAGCGTCTCACACGCTCCCTCAGCCATCCTCCCCTGCTTGGACTCACTGTGGGGTAGGAAGGCAGCGCATGCGCAGTGCCGGAAGCTCAGCTTCTGGGCATGCACAAAAGAAATGTTTTTTAAAAAATTGAAAAAAAAATTTTTTAAATGGCAGCGCCCAGGCACCGGCAACCGACCGCACCGGTACTGTGATGTCACCAGCGGGCCGCTACCGGTGCTATAGAGTGGACCGCACTGGTAGGAACCCACCACTGGTTCAGACCCTTTCCTTTCAGTACAACTCCATCATAGCACTTTCTTCTATAGCATTTTCATGTATAGAACTTCCTTAACCTTCCCCAACATAATACTGTCCAGATTCGTTGGAGGATATTCTAAAACTCCATCTCCAGCCAGCATGGCTATTTCCATAATCCTCTGCCAGAATAGTGATTGGTTATGGGGCTGGAACAACAGGATTCAATTTCCAACACATCTGGTGGGCATCAGGCTAGAAAAGATTTCTCTATTCTATGTAGTGAAACATATGTGCCTGGCAGGGGAAGGAATTAAATCTTAATAAAGATAAATTCCAAGATGTTTTTCTTTTCTAAAAATGAAACTGTGTTTCTCAACAAACTTTTAAAGCCAAATGCCTATCTCTGAAATCTCTATGTGCATTCTAGGCTAGATAAATATAACATAATGGTGGAAATCGTTATGTTATATTTGTCTAGGCTAGCATGCATGTAAAGATTATTCCAGTATTCCAGAGAAGTTACATCAGAGTGAAGAAAGAGATGGAAATGATCCGAACAATTTTGCAAAGATGTGTTTCATTTCCCCACCCCTCTAAAATAGGGAACTTTCATCAATTTATTCAAACTTTAATTTAAAACTTGTAAGATGTGCCCAATTGAAATTACAGCTCAGATTCCAAAATACAAAACCTCCATTGTGTCAGCTTTTGGATTCAATTTTCATGGAAAAGAATAAATTGGTATAATAGGTATTAATAATATTTTAGTACTTTTATATAAAGATGTATATGTACAGATCAGATGTTGTTTTTTGTTTTTTTGTCTTGTGTTAATGGAAGTTGAGTTCAGAAGAAATAATCAGCCAGAAAACAATTGTACTTTTTATTTATTTATTTATTTATTTATTTATTTATTTATTTATTTATTTATTTATTTATTTATTTATTTATTTATTTATTTATTAGTTGCATTTGTATGCCGCCCACTACACAGAGACTCTGGGACTACTTCTACTTATATTGGAAGGATATAACTTTTAATTAGGTTTGTGGCCTTAAAATAAAAATGCTTCAAATCTAAGAGAAACTACAGATAATCCTCAATTTATGACTTATTGGTCTATAACCTGGGACCAGAAAGTCCCATACTAAGCAATACCATTGTTAAGTGAGCCATGCCTGATTTTACAGCCTTTTTGCTATAGTTATTAAGTGAATCTCTGCAGTTGTAAAGTGAATCATGCAGTCATTAAGCCAAGCCAATCTCCCCCGTTGACTTTGCTTGTCGGCAAACTGGCTAGGAAGGTTACAAATGGTGATCACATGACTCCAGGATACTGCAACCATCATAAATACATGACAGTTGCCAAGCACCTGAATTTTGATCACGCAACTGTGGGACTGCTGCAAGGGTCGTAAGTACAAGGACCTGTTGTAAATCTGCTTTTTTCAGTGCTGTAACTTTGAAAGAACACTAAACCAATGACTGTAAGTCAAGGACTATCTGTATAGTAATAACGTACATTTGGACTCTCACCAAAAGCTGAGTTGCTCACTACAGCTAATGCTGAAGATAGAAGTGGACTTCCGTTAGGTGCATAAGAAAGCTAGCTGACAATGTCTTTCTCATTCATAATCCATCAGATAAATACTGTTTCACTGTCTATTAATTCTACAAAAGTTAATAGACACACCATTAATATCCAGTTATGTGATTTATCACTATTGGGCCTTTGATAAATTCAATATTTGGAATATAGCCATGGATCCACTTTTTTTGTAATATTTGAGCTGACTGTAGATACCAGGATGGTTCTCAAGATCACATCCTTCACCCCGGCTAATAATACTAGCCAAAACCCATGACTGGCCCACCAAATATACCATAGGACCTTCAGAATCACCCTGTGAAAGGTGAAGAAAATTGAAAAGAATATTGGATGAGAGGAATGCCCAGTGAAACTATCTGACATGGTCGATGAATAACATTCTCTGAGAGCAAAAGGAAGTGATGGGAAAAGTTGGAAATTTAACTTTATTTCCTGAAATTTAATTCTCACTATTGGATTTCAGTCACTGGATCACCTTGAATCCAGGTTTCATTTTAAAACTGGCCATCATAGCTTATAATACTACGGTCTCTTTGGATTCTCAAATAAAAATTGCTTTTTTAATTGCTTCTAATAAGGATTAAGCTCAGCTTTAAGCCCAGTCTCTTACTTACATACAAGTTTTGATTTTCCAGATGTCATAACTAAGAGCGGTAGCAGTTGAAGAAAGTTGATTTTAGCTTTATATGGTAACTGTGAGGATGTACAGATAGTCCTTGACTTACAACCATTCCTTTACGACCGTTTGAATTTACAATAGCACTGAAAAAAGTGTTTACGATGATTTCTCATCCTTCTGACTGTTGCAGTATTCTCATGGTAACATGATCAGGAGTGGGTTCTAACTTACCTCGCCGCCGGTTTGCTTCCTTCCGCGCAGCAGGGCTGCACCGCGCAGGCACGTGCATGCACGCGCAGTGCCGAAAACTCGGCTTCTGCGCATGCTCAGAAGCAAAAATTAGCTTCTGTGCATGCACAGAAGCCAAAAACAGATGGCAGTGCCCACAGACCGGCGCTGACAGAACCGGCTCCATGATGCCACCACCGGTTTACTAATGGTTCTAAAGAACCGGTTAGAACTGTTAGGAACCCACCTCTGAACATGATCAAAATTGGATGCTTGGCAGCTGGCTCATATTTACAACAGTTGCAGTGTTCCGGGGCCATGTGATAACTTTTTGTGATCTTCTGACAAGTAAAGTCAATGGGGATGCCAGATTCATGTAACAACCATGTTACTAACTTAACAACTGCAGTGATTCACTTAACAACAGTGGCCAGAAAGGTCATAAAATGGGGAAAAACTCACTTAACAACTGTTTTATTTAGCAACAGAAATGTTGGCTCAATTGTCACCATAGGTCGAAATTGTGGTCGTAAGGTCATAAGCCTGTAAACAGTTACAATGTAATGTTTCTGGATTCTTATGCATGGTTGACCAGAAAGAACTTTTGTGAAAATGGGGAGATATGTGGGGTCCTTGGTGCTCTCTGAACTTGCTTGTTTTCTTGCAGATGTTTCATCACCCAAACTTGATAACATCATCAGTTCTAGTAAGGAGTGCGGTTTGCTATCCGTTTATATTTTAGTGCTTGTCTGTTGGTGGGGGTGGTCTTAGAGATTATTTTATTGGGCTGTTTGCTGTTGGCTTCTTTGCCAGTTTTTTGATTGGGGTATTGTTTACTTGGTTGTTGGTCTGATGTTAACCTTGGAGTAAATCTATGCTGATCTGGGTGCTGATTGCTGGTGGAGAGGTGGTTGGGTCTTTTGTTCCTCTATGGACTGGGTGATAGTCTTGTTTGCATAGGGAGATATGTTATATATATTATAATATTATCCAAATGGGATTGTTTTCTTTTTTTAATCACCCAGAGAAAATAATTAAGCCAGGAGCTTCTTTCTTCTATATAAATCTCACATCTCCCAACCACTCTTTAAACATTATTTTCCTCTTCTTACATGTAATAGCATTGGTCCTTCTCCATATATTATACTAGCTGATAGCCGTGCTTCGCTATGAAACTATGTGATGGGGCTTGATAAATTGACACTTAAAGCTTTAAAATTAATCAATAGTTTAAAAGGGACTGTATTATTTTGTTAGAGATGGTAAGCTAAGCTTCTGATACAAATGAAAACATTATTTGCATAACTTTAAATTCGTCCCTCAGATGAATTGCTCAGGACCTCCCTGTAAACAACATTCCTGGTTTTTCTCTCTGGCTGGAGGATGACCAGGCTGTCAGGTGAACTGACTCTGGAGCATGCTACATGGAACTGGCCATGGGAGAAACAGGCTGCTTCCCTTACTTGTGTTTTCCTAATCGCATCTGTAAATCTTTTCCTGCGTTTTTTGCCTCTTTTCCCTTTAACTGGTGTTACAGTAGAAGGAACAGATTCGTCTAAACTGAGGAGGAAAATAAGAGGGGGAGATCTGTCTCTGCCTACCAGCATCCATTGGTATTCATCTGGATAGCGTCCTGTTAGTGTGTGAGAGAGTTGAGGGGTGTTTGGAAACGCAAAAAGTATTTGCTGTGTGAACAAGAGGAGACAGGAAGAAGCCTGGGCGTGGCTTAGCTCAACTGTTCTGTAGTCAAGCTGCTTGCTGCTGTGAAAACAAAAGTGAAACTGAAACTCCTCTGCTTGTGTTTTGCATTTGGATCAGATTTCTTTTCAGGTGGAGAGGGGAAGTAGAACTCCTTAGCATCAGACCTTGTTAATAATAATAATATAAAAAATACTCATGCTCCGATGATCATTTCAAAAAATCCTTTCTTAGTGAGCACCTAGAAGCCAAGAGGAACATGTGTGGCAAATTTCAAGTTTGTAGGCTTTACGGTTCTGGAGATTTCATGATTAATACATGAGTGGTTTTCACTTTTATATATAGAGATATAGAGTGCCTTTGAGTCATTTTTTTTCTTTAGATGTCTGGCAACTACTTGGACAAATCCCTGCAGTTTTTTTGGCAAGATTTCAGAAGTGGTTTGCCATTGCCTCCTTGCCTAAAGCTGAGAGAGAGTGACTGGCCCTAGGGTCACTCAAGTAGCTTTGTGCCCAAGGGGGAAACATGAGACACATGATCTCCTGGTTTCTCACTTGATGTCTTAACCACTATACCAGAGTTGCTTTCCCTATCTACATAATGTATCTGAGTAAGGACACTACTTATCTTTCAAGGTATCTTGAAAGCACACCACAGAACATATCATCTTAAATCTCCTGTGGAATCAGGCCATCAGTCATGTTCCTGTGATAAAGTTCAGTGCATGTCTTTGAGTCATACTTAACTTCTGAAGAATTTGTGGCGAGGGAAGGTTGACTGCATTGACAACATTATGTGGCACTAAAACACTTATTTTGAAGCTTCCCTCCCTCTCATACATACCCTGCCATCTATAAAGGATCTCAAATACATGATTTCAATAGAGCATTTCACATTTTTCTCAGTTTCTTTCCTTCATACTTTCTCTCTTTTCACTTTTAATCATATAGTTCTTCATCCAAATATTTATTGTTGGCCTCTTGCAACTGACTCTGCTACTTATTTGTTAAGGAATAGGTCTGGACATTTCTGGCACTCAGAGTCATTATTGCCTCACATTGCCCGATAAGATGAGTGTTAAGAAATTATCATGGTTTTTTTTTAATGAAAAAATGATGTTTCACAAAATGGCCCAAGTCTCACAATTTTTAGCAGTCTAACCTTCCCCACCACAAGGTCTTAGATGTAGTTGTTAATTTAATATTTTAAAAGCATTAATTTGAGGTTCTAAGATGCAGGCTCTATATTAGCCTGTTTGTTCTATATAGAATCCAGAAAGGCAAACTTTAGCATGTTTGGCTAAGAGTTGATAATCCATTTCATCTGCATTGGAAAATGCTGCACTTCACTTTTGAACACTGAAATAAGCACTATGAGGTCTACTATTGAAATATTCTGAACAATTTAGCCATGTTCAAGGAGTTCAGTTTGGTCCAAGGAGTTCGGCTTCACTTTGAACCTTCATCTATTAAATCTAAATCTTAATTCATACTGAGCTGCATGTTTTCGGCTGTCTCTGTATTGTACATTATTTGTGATTTTAGACAGTGGAATTTTTTCGGTCACTACTCAAAGGACTGAATATGAGTATGGAATACTTTGAATTTAGCTTTTGTGTGTTTATGAGTGCAATTTGTAACCATACCATTGATTTGATAACATTCTGGGAATTTAATTAAGGAATAGAAAAAAAGTGAAGTCTCTTTGAATAAATATTGACGCTTGGTGTCTTCATAGAGACATCTGAGTTGGGGTATTGTTTTAATTTAGCATGTGGTTTACAAATATTGAACTGATTTGCCATTTCCATTTTCTGAATTTGTCAAACTAAGCTATAGCCCTGGGATTTCCTGGTGGCCCACAAACATCCAGATTTTTCAAGATCAGTCAAAGTGGGCTAGATAATGTATAAATCTCTAAATAAATAAGTTTGAGCCACTACAATCAAATAAAAACTGTTACAGAAGTTAGATATAGCAGAGATAAATTGTGACAACATGGTCATGAAAGGGGCTTCCCATTCATTTTTTACAAAAACTGAACCAAGGACCAAGATCAGAGAGGTTTGCGCCTGTGCTTTTGTTAGTAAGATGTCATCCTTTCCATATATTATTCACTAATGTCCTGTAGTTATTACCTACCCTTCTGAAATGAGAGACCCTCCACAAACTTGCAATTCGTTTAACTATAAAGTGATTTTCCAGGGACAGGCTTTCATTAAGAACTTGACAACTGGGTTGGGAAACCATTGAGAACATAGAGATCCTAATCAGCACTACTATGTGGTGGAAATAACTTGACCTAGTTCCCACTTAAGCCCAGTTGCTTTGTTTCTTTAGCAATACATTTAAGCAAACATAGAATGTACAAAAAGGTAAGCATTTTTTCCTAATGAAAAGAAACTAAGCAAAGAGTTGTGACTCATGCAGAGATGAATAGACAGATTCCTAACACAGAGAATTCTATTTCTGTAACAATAATGACTGAATGTTCCAATTCTAATTTGATGAGGAAAGAGGAAGAATTATCTATACCAAATGGAGAGGATACATAAGAAGAGCCAGAGACAATAGTGTGTAGACTTATCAAGGAGCCTCTTTCAATTTATGGACATTCCAAGCTTATAGGAAACTCTGGAAAATTTAATATATTCATTTTTGAAATATAAATGTGGAAAATTAAATTTACAGGTGACTTATACACTTATTGCTAGTGTGGGATACTGATTAAGGTACAAGATTAGTACCAAGAAGGCAAAAGTTCAGATTCATATTCATCCTTTGATATGTGGATGATTTTTGAGTAGTCAATGTCTTTCAGACCAACCTATTTCACAAGATTTTAGCTGATAAAAAATGAAGAAGAAAATGTTATGTTTACTGTCTTCAGCTCCAGTAGGTAAAGCAATCTTTTGGGGAGGGGGGATTAATCCACAATATTTGGAGAGACAAAATAAAATGCAAGGATGGAGTGAAATGTTCTCCCCTTATTTTTGTACGGATGGTAGGTATAAATTCATGGGGTTATCAAAGCTTTCCATAGATAGTATCCACCATTATGGGGTTTCTAGAACTTGCTGTTTTGTGTATTGTAGGCAAATCAGTCTCACCATCCTGAGACAGAGGTCTGGGAAAAAAATGTAAATTCTTTCCTGCAAAATTCAGAGCAATGGAATAGCTTTCATTTTCACAAGAGGTCAAAGAGGTTATCAAAAGAGTAGAACTCCCCCCCCCAGCATTAAGGATATTATAGTTGAAGCAAGATATAATAGGATATCTTTCCCTCAAAAAGGCATTCCAACCTGATGAATGAATGACTTCCCCAATCATCCGCTACAGAGTACATATTAATGTTAAAGATGGCTAGAATCCCAAATCCTGAAGCTCTAATCTAGCCTTAATGTCATGTAATATTGGGGAGATACCAATATGCCTCAGTTGCATACAAAATAGCTACAGAAAACTCTCTCTCTCTCTCTCTCTCTCTCTCTCTCTCTCTCTCTCTCTCTCTCTCTCTCTCTCTCTCTCTCTCTCTCTCTCTCTCTCTCTCTCTCTCTCCAAATCCTAATGCAGAACATTTTTGACTAGGTATATCAACTGAAATAAAAACAGAACTAAGTAGGACTTGTAGTCACCAAAATGGACAAATTTACCCATCCTTTTTCCTGAGTTTTTTTAAATAGCATGCCTAAAATAGTATTGAAATAAAATTATAATGTGTTGAATAGGTTGAAGTTGTATATACTGTCTATAGATGTGCTGAAAGAGACATGCTGACTATTCAACTTAAAGGACAATGCAACTCAGAATATTACGAAACATGGACTAGATGGTACAATTGGACTAAGAAAAAGAGGAAAGACTGTGTGACAATGTGAGAAGAAAATGAAGATATGAAACTTTGTAAATTTATGATTTATTGTGCATAATCGAAAAATAACAATGTTTTAAAAACGGGTGTAGATCTGTGTTAAAATATTAAGATGTTTAATGAAGAAAAATAATAAAAAAAAACATTTAAAAAATGAAGTTGTGAATTTTGTGTTATACTACATTTAGCCAAACCTAGATAGGGAAAAAGGAAGAGTATATTACTGTTGCCATTCTCTCAGAAATGTTTTAGTAATCATCATCCAAAAATATTCAATGGTAAGCAGTACTCACAGTTCCCAGAAGGAAGAAAAAACCTGGTTTCTGGAATTCATTGTCGAAGCAGAGATGGGTTAAGGAAGAATAATGTCAAACAAGAGAATATTGCCCTGCCTGTTTTGGAATTCCTGTTCTTGGGCTATATTCAAATAATTGTTGAAACAAACCAAAGCAACTTATGTTTTAGGATAATTATCCCTGGCAAGTTTCTATATTTTTCATGCATGGCTGGAAAAATGCTTTAGATAATGTTACTAATCTGAGCATCTAAGTTTGCATTCTTCAGGGTTCCACCCACATTCTGTAGAGTTTAAATTACTTCTAGGAAATTTTGACATAGATAACTATTTAAAAATTAAAACTACTGCTTTCAAGGTCACATGGTGTCACATATTTTGCCATCTTCTCATTCACTTCTTATACAGAAACTAAACAAAAATCACAGAATAACAATAACAGAGTTGGAAGGGACCCTGTAGGTCATCTAGTCCAACCTCCCGCCCAAGCAGGAAACCCTACACCATTTCTGACAGATGGCAGTCCAGTCTCTTCTTGAAAGCTTCCAATGGTGAAGCTCCACAACTTCTGAAAGCAAGCTGTTCCATTGGTTGATTGTTCTCACTGTCAGAAAATTTATCCTTATTTCTAGAGGAATCTCTCCTTGATCAGTTTCCATTCATTATTCATTGTCTGGCCTTCAGGTGCTTTGGAAAATAGGTTGACCCCCCTCCTCTTTATGACAGCCCCTTAAATATTGGAACATGGCTGGTATGTCTCCCTAGTCCTTCTTTTCACTAGACTAGCTATGCCCAGTTCCTGTAACCGTTCTTCATATGTTTTATCCTCCAGTCCCCTAATCATCTTTGTTGCTCTTCTCTGCACTCTTTCTAGTCTCTCAACATCTTGTTTATAGTGTGGTGATCAAAACTGGATGCAGTATTCTAGGCAGGGGTGGGTTCCAAATTTCAATAATTATATCTAATCTATATATCTATATCTATATCATCATCTATTTCATCATCATCTCTCTCTATCTCTATCTATCTATCTATCTATCTATCTATCTATCTATCTATCTATCTATCTATCTATCTATCTATCTATCTAATCTCTATCTATCTAATATCTATCTATCTATCTATCTATCTATCTATCTATCTATCTATCTATCTATCTATCTATCTATCTATCTATCTATCTATCTATCTATCTATCTATCTATCTATTTTCCAGAGTTATATTGCAACACATACAGGTTCAAATCTGGCACAGAAAATAGCAATAGCAATAGCACTTTACTTATATACCGCTTCATAGTGCTTTACAGCCCTCTCTAAGCGGTTTACAGAGTTCAGCATATTGCCCCCAACAATCTGGGTCCTCATTTTACCGACCTCGGAAGGATGGAAGGCTGAGTCAACCTTGAGCCTGGTGAGATTTGAACAGCTGAACTGCTGAACTAGCAGTCAGCCTGCAGTCGCAGCATTTAACCACTGCACCACTTCAGCTCTTCTGAAAAGACACAGATCGTTGTTTTTCCACTCACCCACCCCCAAAAAACCCAACAAAAAACAGCATGCAATATTAAACAGCCTGGAAAAACACTTGTGTGAACACGGAGGCTGCATTGTCCCGTACCTCTGCAGCCTGCAAATCAAGAAGACCAGCAGCAGCGGTGGCGGCGGTGGCAGAGTTTGCCTGGACTCTCCACCATCCCAGAACCATGCTGTGCGCAGAAAAGTTTTCCGGCACCGCGCAGTTTCGGGATGGCTGTGAGCCATTAAAAAATAAATAAATTCAAAAAAAAGAAATGGTGGCGCCCACGGACTGGCATCGACTGACCCGGTTTGGTGACATCATCGTGACATAACCAGCGGGTCACTACCGGTTCAGGCGAACTGGTCCGAACTGGAAGGAACCCACCCCTGATTCTAGGTGTGATCTTGATTGAATCCCTCTGTTAATGCAACTTAGGATTGCATTGGCTTTTTTAAAAAAAACCTGTAATCACAGGTGTGATCTGGTTTAACTTCTCACAATAATTAACCTACCTGAGAGAATCTAAAATCAGGCATAAGAACCAATGTATGGTAGTGATTAGAATGTCAGACTAGTCACCAGCATCTCAGCCAGGCTAAGAAAAATTCCTGCTTGAGTTCCTACATCACCCTAAACTATAATGGGTTTTTTTTGTTTTAATGTAACATATTGGGAAAAATTCATGCATTATAGAACTGAACCAGATGGTTGAAGATGATGCACAAATCCAACACATTATGATTTGATCAATTTAGCATATTTAAGAAAAGCTTGGAATTATGTAATATGTAAGCCAGTGGTGGGTTGCTACCGCCCACCCGCCCAGACGTCATCAAAAACCACTCTGCACATGCATAGAACCTTCTGCACATGCGCAGAAGTGTTGCATGCACGCTTTGCGCCCGCACGCCCACGCGTTCCCATTCCCAAACCAGTAGCAAAGGTAAGTGGAACCACTACTGATGTAGGCCCACCTGGGGAAAGCCACTCTCTCTGACACTACTTTTCAGATGCTCAGGGACAAAAGAATCCACTTCTTTGTGAAGCAAAGTTGTGTAGAAAGAACTTTTCAAAAGGAATAATGTCTAATATTGGGTTTTCCATTTATAACAGAATCTCACAAACAAGGAGGAGATCTAAGAGTTTGTCTAAAACTTGCTGATGAATGTTTCATGGGATAGATGGAGGAAACCACTCTCCATATAAGAGGATTTAATAATCAAATTCACTGTATATAGTTTAATGCAATTTTCAAAATGAATTAAATCAAATTATTTGTTGTTCTGACTTCAACCCTTTTGAAAACCGTTTCTTCTCCTACATGCCATTACAGGCCAAATGTTATCTTTGTTTTTCCTAAGATTGTGCCCCCCTGCTATGGAAACCCTCTTCTTTTTTGCATGGGACAATCCTTTCTGTTGCAAAAAGTTGTTCCGAATGTCTATTTGGAAACAATTATGTGGACAGCCCTGAGTTCCTTGGAGGAGGATGGGAATTGGAATGTAAACTAAGAAGAAACTATACAATTAAAAATAATATACAACTGTAATTAGGACACAAACAGGTAAACAAAACTATAGACTTGTTGAAATAATAAAAAGAAAAGAGTATATCCGAGGAGGATGGGGAAAAGGAGGAATTTGAAGGATGCATGGAGACAAGAAGCATTGTGATTGAATAATATAGTTTCTGCAAGGTGAAAAAAAGATGTTATGCTATCTATCCATGAGAGAGAACAAATGCTCATACTTCCCTGCCCCCCCCCGTTCTTCTTGGTCCATCCAGTATCAACCCAATTTTCCCATCTTGGAAACCAGCAGCCCAAGAAACAGGATGGTGCAGGATAACCCACATAAATGTTGGGATTTTAACTTCAACTTCAGCTGTCTTGCATACAAATTAATAATTCCATGACATTACTACATCTTTTAGATATTTCCTCTGCCATAGGTGTCTCCAGGGACAACTACCACATCACCCCCTGTCAAAAACAAAAAACAAAAATCCCCACACCTAAAGGCACTTTGTTGTTGTTGTTTTCTTGAGAGCTGCATATGCTGAAAGAGAAGCAAAGACACCACATATCCTTTGGACTAGGCAACTGATGACCCAGAGATATGATGGCCTTGGAGAATGTGCACATACAAAGGTTAGACAACCTTTCTGAGAGATACTTCAATTTGATTCCTGCCTGGGGCAGGGTGTTAGGCTAGATGATCTCTGGGGATCCTTCCATCTCTAAGGCTATGCATTCTTGAATTACAAAAAGAATGACAATTTTTTATCTCTGTTGAAACTATTCTCTATCTATCTATCTATCTATCTATCTATCTATCTATCTATCTATCTATCTATCATCTATCTATCTATCTATCTATCATCTTCTATCTCCTGAACCATTGAAAACAGTCCATAATTAAAATGTTGTTAAAAGAATTTAGGAAATAAGAATTATCCTAAAGTGCATCAAAAAATTAGAAGTCCAAAGGAAAGTTTACCTATAAGTAAAGTTCATTAAGAGGAAAAACTGAAAACTGAAAAAAAAGCAAACAAATAGTTTGACACCACTAGCTCTTTCCTTGAGTACAAAGAAAATACACAAGACTGAGATTTTAAAATTGAAACCATCTGGTTGGACTTTGGAAGGATGAGGTAATGTGGTTCTCAAAATACAGCTGGTTAATATTTGTAAATGATCTTTACAGAAACATTCAGAACTGAACCTGGTGTTGAGAAGGGACACTGAAGCACAATTTATGGAGAGGCTAGAAGTTAGTTGAAAACTATCAAGACATATCTGTAAAAGAAGGTACCTTTAAGTGTGCAAAAACATAGATCCATCTTGTTTATGGGCTAGAGTTAGCTATTTTGGATGTGAGACAGATATATTTCAACTATTCAAAACAAAAAGATGGCATAGCCCTAAACTGTTTGCTTGAAAAGCATCTAGTCTACTCATAATGAATAACCCTTTCCATGTACAGTAGTTCTGCTGTGCTATGAGTACAACATATTCCACAAGTTTTTATTTTCAGTCAGTCACTAAGGTTAAACAATCTTATGGCAGAATTCCATTTTCCCAGTTCTGTTCTCCAGTCTGACAAATTCTAAACATATTCAACAGTGAACAGTTGATTATAAGATCTTACTAAATCAGCAAGATTTACAACTACTCAGTAATTGTCAAGTGGATTTGTTAAAGCCACAACCAACTATTTAATTCTTTCTTTTCTCTTCTTCCCCTAAATAGACTCTCCTTGCTTTCCTGACTAAATCTAAGCAAATCCAATTCTTCTTTGTTTCTAGGCCTATAGATAAGAGCATGTTTCACGGTTTATTTCTATCTACAAATTACTCAATAGGTATCACTCAATCTTGTTCCCTGACCCTGGCTCCTGCTTCCCACAGAACTGCCTAGGGCAGAGGTGGTGAACCTTTTTAGGCTCGCGTGCCAAAAAAAGGGGGGGGGGGGCGCGCTCGCGCGCGCTCGCATGCCCAAACCCATTTTCTCCCCTCCACGTATGCGCACAACACCCCCCCATGCTGCCCCCTGCGCATGCGCACACCCCCCACCCCCGCGCAAAGGCCTTACCGGAGCCTGGGACAACAAAACCGGCAAACCGGAAGTGCGGAAAAACACACTTCCGGTTTGCCGGTGAGCTGTTTTTTTGCACTCCGGAGGGTTCAGGGAAGCTCCCTGAAGCTCCGGAATGCAAAAAACTACAAAACGGACAAACCAGAAGTGCGGAAAAGTGCACTTCCGGTTTGTCCGTTTTGTAGTTTTTTGTATTCCGGAGCTTCAGGGAGCTTCCCTGAACCCTCCAGAGTGCAAAAAACACCACACTGGCAAACCGGAAGTGCATTTTTCCGCACTTCCGGTTTGCCGGTGGGAACCCTCGCGTGCTGGCCGCTATGGCTCCGTGTGCCACCTGTGGCACGCGTGCCATAGGTTCGCCACCACGGGCCTAGGGCCTATATTTCTCTCCTGTCAACTTCCCTCTTGGACAGTCAAATTCAGGCAGAGATTCTCTATAAATCTTCCCTCTTTTGGAAGTCACACACAGAGCTCCTCAGCTCTCTACACTAAGCCTTCCCTCCTGGGATTTACCACATAACAGAGCTTTCTTCAGCTCTTCACAGCACTTCTCACTAAAACTTCCCTCCTTTGGCAGTTACCACATAACATAACAGAGAGCTCTCTTCAGCTCTTCTCACTAATATAGACAGAGAGCTCAACATCTCTCTCAGCCAGGCCTTTTATAGTTCCTGGCCCTGCTATCTATGCTCCGATTGGCTGTCTCTTATGATGTCATCTATCCCTCCTCCCTTCTGGAGACTGGGATAAACACCTCCCCCTTTCTACTTACCATGCATTTAAAAGCTGTTTGGCTCTATACTTACTTGTTTAAACAGTTCCTTTTAACCACATTTTAACTTTATACAACAACTTACTATTTTACATTCAGTACCTGTATGTGGGCACCACAGTAATTATTGATGCATACTCTAAATGGCTAGAGATAATTCCAATACTTGAGGGGATGCCACAGAGAGGAAGGGGTCAGGCTGTTCTCTATGGCACCAGAAAGCAAAACAAGGAATAATGGATGGAAGCTGACCAAGGAGAGATTCAACCTGGAAGTGAGGAGAAACTTTCTGATGGTGAGAGCGATCAACCAGTGGAACAGCTTGCCAGCGGAGGTTGTGAGAGCCCCAACACTTGCGACCTTCAAGGGGAGATTGGACTGCCATCTGTCTCAAATTATGTAGGAACTCCTGCTTGAGCAGGGGGTTGGACTAGATGACCTACAAGGTCCCTTCCAACTCTAATAATAAATCTAAAATCTAATGTCTTCCACTATCACTGATGCTGTTATTCAGGCACTCCGAAAATTATTTGCCACCCATGGGCTGCTGGATATTGTAGTCTCCGATAATGGCCTGCAGTGAACCGCAACTCCCTTTGAGGGGTTCTTAGCCGAATTAGGGATCTGGTCGCTTCCTTCCACCCGACAGTAATGGACAAGCTGAACGCATGGTGCGGGCAGCTAAAGAAGTTTTGGGACGGTTAGGGACGGGAGACTGGCAAGTCCGCATTGATAAGTTTCTCCTTGTGCAGCACATAACCCCTAGCACAGTAATCAGGAAAAGCCCAGCTGAGTTATTCATGGGCCGGAGACTCCGGTCTATACTAGTTAGGCTGCATCCAAATTACTCGAATCAAAAAGAGCAAAGTAGTCCCATCCGAACCAGAGCATTCCAAACAGATGACCCAGTGTTCGCTAGGAACTTTGCAGAGGGTCCCCTATGGCTACCTGGGGAAATTCTAGAAGTCACAGGCCCAAAATCTTATATAGTCTTGTTTGCTGATGGTAGACAATGGCGGCGCCACATTGACCAACTGCGCAGCCACCGCCCACTGAATGCTGATTGCCAACAAAATCTTAATGATGATTTCCCTATAGATAACACTAATCCGAGGGAAACAGAACACTTATCTGAAGAGCCAGAGTCACCACCTAGCGATGGCCAGGAACTGGTTCCTGTAGAATCTTCAGCCCCGCCAAGGCCATTCCAGGAGGTTCCACAGGAGGAGCTAAAAAGGGCAAGCCCGTCCCCTCTGCCCAAAGCCAACACCCAAACTGAATTGCGCAGGTCAACCAGGGTATCACAATGCCCCGCCTATCTAAAAGATTACGTATGCAAATGTGTTGGACTAAACCAAATGGAGTGGGGTGTTATGTATTGAATTTAAACTGTTTATTCCAAGGTCCACTTTGCAGAGTGGGAAAATGGAGACCGCTGATTGATTGAACCAGCCGGCAGCCCTCTATAAAAGAGAGAGCCGTCAGGCTGGTTCCTTTGCTGGATCTGACTGTTATTCAATAAAGAGCTGTTATTGACAATACTGCCTCCAGCCTCTTCAGTACCAGAACTTAACAAAATCATTTATATTAATAAATATCAAACAATGCTCTGTGCAATGACAAAGCTGACCAGTATTGAAAGCAGCACAACATCCCATTCAAAGATTACCGGAACACTTTAATTTTGGAGAACAGGGACTTTGGGTCTGTGTGAAAGCAGAGACCCTCATACCTATAGTTCATTCATATGATATATATGTTATGATACTGTCCAAATACTAAAAACACATTCATGATCATGTAGTATATGATGTTACAGTAACATCATCCTAGAACAACATGTTGTTCAACAGAACAACAAAATCCTGCAGCCGACCTCTCTGGAGAGCACAAACTTGAGGGAGGATTGTCTTTGGTTTTTTTTTTTTTTAATGTCATTCATCTTCAGTGTTTTCTTTTCAAATGAGTTAGAAATTTTTTTTTCTAACAGTCAAAACATATTTTCTTTAATTCTATTGGGATCCATAAAGTAATTGCATACCTATCTAATTTTGAAAGAATGGTAGTTAGTTTGTTTATGTTCAACCAGATACAGAATTTCAGTGTCCAAAGACAAAACATGAAGAATATTATAACTATTGCAACTTTTTTCATGTTGGGCAGAATAAAAACCACTACAATTATAAAACATAGTTTGTGGAGGCTTCTTACTCTTTTCCAATGTTTGCTTTATAATCACCTTTTGTTACTAGAATGCTAATATCACTGTATCATCAAAGAAGCAAGAAGAATTTAGATGTCAGGGAAAGATTTGGCATTCTCCAACAATGTTAGCTTTAATAATTGTCTCAATAGCATTATTTAATGTCCTACTTTCTAAGTCACATAATATCAAATGTACAGTTCAAAGGCCTCATGATCCATATCATACATACTATCGGTCAGGTGATGTCATTGTGGGTGGCATTGTCACCTTAGCTGTTTTCCTGCTTGCTACCCTAGAGTTCAACAAAGTCCCACCATCACCATTGCCTGAAGAACTTATGTAAGGATTTTATGCTTAGTTCCACATTGTCTAACTGTATGAGCTGCTACTAGATCATAATTTAATTAGTCTACTCTGTTTAAAATTGCATCGAACCATTGGATATTTGTATAGTTTTCATTAGTTTTACCAGCCAATTTTCCAATGTTTAGTGATAAGTCTGGGCCAGAATATTAAGGGGAAAATTCACTGAAATTGTTACTATTCTATATAGATATGTCTGGCAAACTTTAATAGTCTATATCTTCTCTGAGAATTTTAAACAGTCTTCCTTGTAGTTATCTTCCTCTTGATTTATACACCATTGAGATAATTGTACTAAAATGTGTCATTTGTTCATACATTTAATGATATGAATAGCTGTTATTAATATATTATATGAATATATTATATCATATCAAAGAACAACATATTTCCAAAAATAAAGAAAAAATACATGGATGATATAGATATTTGCACTAAAGTTGATGTTTTGCATAAATAAGTAGACATATATAAAATACTATTTGCTAAGTTTTTATATACAGTATTATATAGTATTAAGTAACTACTTTATGAAACATTCACTGTGTTAGTTTCATATACATGCTAATAAAAATAAATACACAGATAAAAAACATGAGATGAAATAAATACTTTTTTCTGTAAAATATCTCTTAAAAAATTATATGACTTTGAATTTGTCTTCTATTTCAGATTAGTTCCTAAATATTACCAACATATTGTGGCTCTGGCATTTGCAGTCCAGGAGATCAATAAAAACCCAGATATCTTATCCAATGTCACTCTTGGCTTCAACATCTATGACAGTTACTTCAATGCACAGAAAACAAGCCATGCCACAATGTTACTGATTTACAACATGAAGAGCCTTTTTCCCAATTACATCTGTGGTATTCAGAATCATCTGACTTCAATAATTGGGGGACTAGATGCCAAAACTTCCATTGAAATTGCAAATCTCTTGGATATCTATAAGATCCCACAAGTAAAATTCAGAGCATAGCTGACTTTAGAATTTCTAGATTTCATCTGGTAAATTAGAGGCAGAAAGTGGGATTCTTCTAAATAACAGTGTAGCTTGTGTGCTTCTTCACTTTTAAAATCTCCTTACCCCATTTTTTAAAAAAGAAGGACAATATCAAGGTAGAGAATCTTAACCTAAGAAAAGAAACTTCTATAGTATGAATGAAAAATATGCACTCTGATTAAATGACATGGAAGTATTTCCACAGTCATATTAGAACTCTTTACCTTAAATACCAAAAAGTCTTCTAGCATAGTTTAGTCTCTCAAATATATTGTCACATAAACTTTGGTTAAGTACATTACATTATTTTAGAAATGACTAAACAAATTAGATACAGAAGAAGTTACAAAAAAGGTGAATGGGGGGTGGGTGGGAAAGTACAGTATACTTCAACTACAGCTCCTGCAAAAAATATTTTTTTTAATAAGCTTTCAATAAAATAATTATTTTATTGAAAGCTTAAATGTATTTTATGCAAGCACAATCAAAACTATTGTTGGAGGTTTATGTAGAAAATGTACAATATAAACCATGCACAATATAAGTAGTAAAAACACAAGTAATGCACCATTGGAAAGAAGAAAGGATAAAGCAAAATGGAAATATGAATTGGGAAAGACTGTCCAAAATAGTTCAAAGTCCAAGAGCTTTTGAAAGACCTGCAAAGATTTCTGCAGGAACAAGGGCCATTTTAAGATACAATTCAACTCAATATTTTCCCTATTTAGAGTGCTTCATGGACTTGAATATGCAAACCAAACTCACAATAACAAGAAGGAAAGTAGTCTGTTCTTGACAATGGTATATGAATGTATTATATGCTTTTAAAAAAAAATAATTACATGTGACTATCACTCCATCTCTTTCCTTTGCTCTCAATTCTTATGCAGCTCATCTATGGCTCTAGTCCCATCATGAATTATAAAACACCAGGCCTTTCTTTCTTCCAGATGAGCCCACTGGAAAGACTTCAATATGAAGGGATTCTGTCTCTGCTTCTCCATTTCATGTGGACATGGATTGGCATAGTTGTAATAGCCAATGATAATGGAGAAAGGGTTATACAAAAGATTGTTCCATTATTGTCCCAATACAACATCTGTTTTTCATATATAGAGACAATTGGTGAAATAACAACAGTTCATGAAACCTTTGACTTGTTAAACCGTGGTGCAGAAATACATGATAAAGTTATGGATAGCAATGCTAATGTTCTGATATTTTATGGAGAATCTTATACTATGGTAAGGCTGAGATGGATAGCATATTTATCAAGAAAAAACATAACAGATACCGTCAAAGGTAAAGTGTGGATATTTACTGCTCAAATGGAGCTCAACTCACATGTATATCAAAGAGATTGGGATACTGATATAATGAATGGTGCTCTGTCCTTCACAATTCATTCCAATGATCCACCAGGATTCCAGTCATTTACTGAAAATAGAAATCCTTCCATGACAGAAGATGGATTTATCAAGGATTATTGGCAGCAATCCTTTGTTTGTGCATTTAAAACTTCAAGTGTAGGTGAGGTAGCTGGTGATATTTGCACAGGAGAAGAGAAACTGGAAGATCTTCCTGTAACTTTTTTTGAAAAGAGAATGACTGGTCACAGCTACAGTATTTATAATTCTGTCTATGCAGCAGCACATGCATTGCATGCCCTGATTTCATCTAGATCTGCCCAAAGGTTAGTGGCAAATAAAGGAAGATTGAAGCTTCAAAATCAAGATTCATGGCAGGTAATGGACTGAGCACGATCTTGAAGAAAAACATTATTTATATAAAGGAAAATGAGGCCCATACATTCAGTTAAAGGAATTATTTTTATTTCCTTTCCTATCTCTGGAAGGGAACCAAGGTTCTTTGGTTTGATTAACCACATCATATCCTGATTGATTAACCCGTCACATGCTAGACATAAACTGTTTCAACTCCTCTCCTCAGGATGCTGTTACAGGGCATTACATACCAAAACAATTAGATACAAAGACATTTTCCCCCTCATGCCATCACTCTGCTGCACACCTAATTCACCCAGAAAGGTCTTATATCTAAGTATATTTTCCTACATAAATAAAACATTCCCATTCCATTCTATTCTACTCTGTTCTATTCCATGATCTCCACTACACCAATTTTTTTCTTAGACTTTCCCCCCCAAATTAAACCTTTCTAATCTTTTGTCTTTTCTTTTCCATCTAGCTGCACTCCTTTTTAAAAGGCCTCTCATTTAATAACAGTGCTGGGGATCTGGTTTCTATTGACTACAATGGAGAATTACTAGCTGGATACGATATACTGAACTGGATTGTTTCTTCTAATGACTCCTTCATTAGAGTTAAAGTTGGGAGGGTAAACCCTGCAGTTTTTTCAGACCAAATATTCACTATAAATGAAGATGTCATAACCTGGCACAGTTGGTTTAACCAGGTGGGATTCTACTTCTGTGAAATTTATCTACTTTATTGCTAGATAAATAAAATGAATAATTCAGACCTGATCAAATAAGAACATGTATTGTAATGCAACCAATAATGTCTCCACGTTGTTGCTTCAGCTGGGTTTTTTTTAATGAATTCATTATTTACTGTGATGAAAGAAAATATTTCATATGGTATCTGTGGAACCACCTTTCCTCAATGAGATGGGCCTGCCCTGTTTGTGGTGGCAGAAGGGGCCTACTGCTAACCCATCAGCCGAGAAATTTCAGCTGGTGGGACTCGGCAGGAGAGCCTTTTCTGCCACAGCTCTCATCCTTTAGAACATCTTGGAGAGAAAATCTACCCTCTCTCTTTTAACCTTTAGGGAAAGCATTAATATCTGTTATGGGGTCTTGAAGGAGGAGCTATTGGCTGGAGGTGGTTGGTACACTAATAGAGAAGGTATCCCCACCTCTCCCCTCCAATCGCTTATGTTTTAAGTTAGTTTTCATGTCTGTAATTTTAATTTGTTTTTATACTTGTATAATTGTCAGATGTTTGTGTGGCTTTTTTGTTGTAAGCTACTGAGAGTTGCCTTGAACTGTGAATTGGGTTACAAATAAGTTTGATACGTAAGACTGAAAAACAGATAGATAGACTGAAAAATGTAACATTCTTCTAAAAAACTAGAACTTACTTTTCTATAGTATAAATTTCAATTGTATTATTAATGACTTACAACAATGCATCATTATTATAGCTGTTTATTTAAAATAGTTGCAGTTTTGCTTTTTAAATATTGTATTCCATAACTGTGGGTCTCTCATACACTCTTTTCTTCCAATTTTAATGTATAAATTATAGAATGAATGAAGATAGTGATTTGGTTAATCTTATTTGAATCTGTTCTTTGGTTATTTCAGTAACACATAAACAAAAAGTTCTTTCTGGATCAATATTTGCAATTAAATTTCAACTGTACAAAATTTATGATGTTCTCACCCCAATTTCTGACCTAAATGTTTAGACAGAAATTGAGCAATGAGGTCTGCTTTAACTATTTTTGGATGGATATTAATTCAAATGGGAATTTGATGGCTCATTTTTCATGCAACCCAAATAGCTGAAACAGGCAGCCCATCTTTGTTGGAGACCATCCAATCCTGATCTAAGAAAAGTCTAAAAGGAAAATGTTGAACATCTCTAGCACTCTACCTGGAGACAAATCTGCCCAAACTTAAAAATTTAATGTATGAGAATGCTTAATGTGCATAAACTTGAATTCACTACATTAGTGCTTGTCTCCACTGATTCTGGTTGATTCCTTACTTGCACCCAGGAAATTAGGTCTCAGCAAAATATGGTACAACATGGTCTTATCCCCAAGAAGACTTTGAATATGGGATATGATAACATAAAACATATCTCATTTATATACTTAAGTAGGTAGATCAGTGCAGAATTTCTGCAAGTTTCCTAGCTAGGTAAGTGACTTGGTAAATGTCCCCCAAGCAACCCAATATTTTAAATATCTCAAATTTCTGGAAAATTTTCACCCTTGATCACTTTCATATGCTTCCATCAGCAATCCTTACAGTAGGTATGATATAGATATGAGATCACCCAGAGTTAAATCAAATCTCAACAATAGCGTTCTATCACTGGTATTTTCAAAAAACCAAAACCACATAACCACATAACCAATAACGAAACTATTACTCAATCTATTTAGAAAGAACCATGTTTAGAATTATTAAAGTCATGAGGTTAGGATATGTACCACAGTTATACATGAGAAAACAAAACCTGAAATAAGATTTCAGGAAAAATCAATTACCACTCCAGGACAACTTGACAATAACCTTGAATATGGTCTCTATACATTGAAAGAATCAGAAAAATCTTTCAACATTTTAAAACTGGTGTAGTAGCAATGAATAAAGATATGATATAAGAACTCTTCAACAAAGTGTTGCATTCAACATTAAACATTAAAGAATGACAAGCTGCCATTTATGAATCCCTCTACCACTGTAAAAGAAAGACTGCATTAGAAAGAAAAGGTGGGTATTACGTGTACTGAAAAAAAAAACTAGTAAAAAATGAGAAGTTTGTAAAGCTGACATGAAGAGCAAAAAAAAAAAAAAAGGAGTCCTTACCAATTTAATTTTGCTGGGTATGTATGTATGTATGTATGTATGTATTTATTTATTTTGTCAGACATGTACAGGTTAGTAGTTGTTTGTATAAACATAACATAAGTTTAAAAAAGTACCGATAAAAGAGGACCATAGGACAGTAGGACAGGGATGGTAGGCACAGTGGTGCGCTTATGCACGTCCCTTACAGACCGCTTAGAAATGGGGAAAGGTCGTTGTGGCTATAGGAGGCAGTGCTCATCCCTGTTTCAAGGTCATTGAACCAGCACTGTCTGAAGACATTTCCAGGGTCATGTGGCCAGCATACATAATTTTTTTGTTCCCACCAAAGTGATACCTATTTATCTACTTGCATTTGCATGCTTTTCAACTGCTAAGTTGGAAGGAGCTAGGGCGAGGGTTTTCTATTCACTTGATGATGCCAATTGTTTATTGCAAAATTACTGAACATTTAAACATTGCATGTAATCATTGTATAGATTAGCAAATCATTTTCAATATCATGGCCAGTGTGGCAGCTTCATGAATACTTTATTCTAGTTTACCTTTAAAAACAGTCAAAAAGTAGAACTTAGTAGATCCTGTTATAAGAATGTTATGCATATAATGGGTTAAATAAGATTTTTGTTGTTCTTTTAAGCATTCAGTCATGTCCAACTCTTGGCAACTTTATAAGCAAGTGTTCACCCAGCTACCCTTTCAAGCAGAGCTTCTTTCAGTTGTTGGATGTTCATCTTTGTATCAGTTTTGAAGTTATTAAACCAGTATGTTCTTTGCTTGCCCCTTCTTCCACTAACAATTCATTGAATTGAACAATTCATCCACTAACATCATTGACTTCTCCAGTGAATTTGTACGTGGCATAATATGTCAAGATAAATTAGATGGATTCTTGTGATTTTGACTTCTAATGATGTATCTGGTTTTATATGATCTCTCTGTTGGTTGCTCTAGCTGACCATGGTATATGCAATAATTTATGCCAGCACCACAGTTCAAAGGTGTCCATTATTCTTTGATTAGCCATTCTTAGTGTCTAACTCTCACACCCATACATCACTTTAGGAATGACTATTGCTCTAGCTAGCTGCTTTTTGTATCTGTATCAATATCTCTTCTTTTTCAGATCTTACTCATTTTAATGTATTCATATTAAGCATTGTAACCTAAGATTATCCTATTTCAAGAGTAGAACTGCCAGTGTGAACAAATTTTGATCCAAGGAAGATACATTCTTGAATTAATTCAATTTCATCTTTGTTGATTTTGAACATCTCATGTCTACCTGTTGAGCTGTTGTCATTATCTTTGTTTTCCTGATGTTAATATTCAGTCCTACTTTTTTACTTTCATCCTTGATTTTCCATATCATTTTCCCAGGTCTTCCTTATTTCCAGCCAATAGTGTTGTCTCATTTGAGTACCTCAAATAGTTTGACCAAAACTGAATGCAGTATTCCAAGTGTGGCCTTACCAAGGCATTATAAAGTGGTATTAACACTTCACGTGATCTTAATTCTATCACTCTGTTAAGGCAGACTAGAACTGTGTTGGCTTTTTTGGCAGCTGCTGCAGATTGCTGGCTCATATTTGAATGGTTGTCCACTAGGACTCCAAGATCCCTCTCACAGTTACTACTGTCACCATTAAATTTCATTTTGTTTGATAGCGCCCAATGTTCAAGTCTGTCAAGATCCTTCTGTATCTTGAGCCTATCTTCTGGAGAGTTGGCTATTCCTGCCAGTTTGGTGTCATCTGCAAATTTGATGAGTTTCCCATCTATGTCCTCGTCCAAGTCATTGATGAAGATGTTGAAGAGTACTGGGCCTAAAACAGAGCCTTGGGGTATTCCACTGCAAACTTCCCTCCATGTAAATGCAGTTCCATTGAGCACTACATGTTGAGTGCGGTTGGTCAGTCAGTTTTGAATCCATCTGGTGGTGTTGCTGTCTAACCCACATTTTTCTACTTTATCTAGTAGTGGGTTATGGTCTACTTTATCAAATGCCTTATTGAAGTCCAAGTAAATTATATCGACAGCATTCCTCTGGTCACTAATTTTGTCACTTTGTCAAAGAATGCAATAAGATTAGTCTGGCATGATCTATTTTTGACAAACCCATGTTGGCTTTTGGTTATTACTTTGTTTGCTTGATTATCTTTTCCAAAATCTTCCCTGGTATTGAGGTCAGGCTGATAGATCTGTAGTTTCCTGGATCTATTTTTTTCCCTTTTTTGAAGATGGGAACTACATCAGCTCTTTTCCAGTCCTCTGGTAGTTCCCCGGTGCTCCAGGAGCTTCGAAAGATATACTTCAGTGGTTCTGAGATCTCGTCTGCTAGTTCCTTCAGAACCTTGGGGTGTAATCCATCTGGTCCTGGTGATTTGAATTCGTCTAGGATAGACAGGTGTTCACTTACCTTTTTCTTCCCTATTTTAACTTGTGTTCCTAATATGTTTTTTGTGATGCTGTTTTTGATAGGTTGGACTGGTTTTTTCCCTTTGTGTAAAGACAGATGCAAAAAACGAGCTAAGTAGCTCTGCTTTCTCCCTGTTGCTTGTCACCTTCTTGCCACTTTCTCCCTGCAATGGACCAATTGTTTCCTTGACTTTTTTCTTGTTTTTAATATGTTGCAAGAAGCTTTTTTGTTACTTTTTACTTTTGTCGCAAGCCTTTGTTCATTGTGAGCCTTAGCTTTCCTCACTTCATCTTTACAGGCTCGGGCTATTTGCTGGTATTCTGCCTTAGTTATTTCCCCTTCTTTCCACTTTTTATACTTGTCCTTTTTGTCTTTCAATTTGTCAGAGAGTTCTTTATGCAGCCATGCTGGTTTCTTTTGAGACCTATTATTTTTCTTCTTCATTGGTATTGTGCTAGACTGGGCTTTTATAATCTCACTTTTCAAAATTTCCCAAGCTTCTTGAGTTGTTTTCCCCTTGAGGATTCTCATCCATGGAATCTTTCCCAAGTTCTCTCTAAGTTTATTGAAATTAGCTCTCTTAAAGTCTAAGACTCTAGTTTGACTTTGTTCTACTGCTTGTGTTTGCATAATGTTGAATTCCAATATTGCATGATCACTTGCCCCCAAGGTTCCTGTAGCTTCAACACCTTCTATCATTTCATCTCTGTTAGTGAGAATTAAGTCCAATATGGCTGATCCCCTTGTTCCCTTTGAGTAACAAAGTTGTCTGCTAGGTTTGTTAGGAACCTGTTGGATCTTCCACTTGGTGCAGAGTTTGTCTCCCAGTTGATGTCAGGGTAGTTAAAATCCCCCATTACTATTGTGATGTGCTTCCTACATACCTTAGTTAGCTGACTAGCAAAAAGTTCATCTACTTCCTCTGTTTGGTTGGGTGGCCTATAGTATAGACCTATGGCAATGTCCCCCCCTTTAATATTGACCCAAATGCATTCAAGATAATTTTCATTATTGTTGTGCTCTATTTCTGTAGAGATGTAGTTATTTCTTATATATAGTGCAACTCCACCTCCTCTTTTGTTTGGTCTATTTCTTTTAAATAATTTAAATCCCTCTAGTATATTCCATTTGTCAGTTTCATCCCACCAAGTTTCAGTAATGGCAACAATATCATATCTTCCCTCATTTACTTGAATTTCTAATTCACCCTGTTTATTCCTCATACTCTGTGCATTGGTGTATAGACATTTGAGTCCATTTTGATTGACCCTGTGTTTACTGTCTACATAACCTGTGTTGTGCATGACTGCCCCTACTTTCTTGCCACCTGTTTGATTAGTGCACATAGTATGGCACTCACTATTAAATGCTTGGCTTTGCTTGACAGCAGGGCTGATAAACTTACCCGTACAAAAATCTATGTTGCGTGCACTGATAACCCTATTCATTTTAGATTGCTGGGGACAGAAATGTTTTGTATCAATTAATTCTCTGTCCCCGCTGTTCAGTTTAAACAGTTATCCAGGAAATCTGTGAATTTAATACCAAGTAACTCAGTCCCTTTCTTTGACGGATGCAAACTATCTCTTTTGTACAGTTTTTCATTGGACCAGCTGCAGACATCATGACTAATAAAACCAAAGCCTTCCCTTTTACACCACTCCTTTAGCCACACATTAAACTCCGCTACATGGTGGCCTTTCCCTTTTTTGTTCCTTATATACTGGTAAAACCTCTGAAAAGATAAGCCTACAACCTGTACTACTAAGTTCATATCCCAAGCTCTGGAAGTCATTCTGCACAGAAAGTACATCTTTTTGGGACAGATCATTTGTGCCAAGATGTATAATCACATCGACATCACAGTCCTTACTGGCATTCTTGACTATCTTAAGAATACGCCTCTTGTCTCTGCTGGCAGTAGCACCTGGCAGACACCTGACCTCTTTCAATACCTCCATATCCTTTCCTAAATTTACATCCCTTACAATTGAATCACCAACCAGAAGGTGGCTTCTCTTTTTGGATACCTTGCTGCTCTTGTGTGACTGATGTGTAATACCTGATTCACACTTTCCCCTTTCCAAAGTAAGTTCTTCATCTCGGACCATGATCCCCTGCTTATTTGAGTTATCATTATCACAACTACCTTGACCTGTCACTTTAGTGTCCCTATTAAGGTCAGCAAGGGCACTATATCTGTTATGCTGGGACACAGCAAAAGCTTTGTGTTTATGGTTCACAGCTCTCACCCTGCCAGATCCCACAGTTGTCCATACTGCCCTTCTCCTGGAGGATTTTTGTGGTAGAGGGGGCTGATAGCGTGGCAGCTTAATAGAGTGGAATGGCTGAATTGGGCACCTAATTTCTGCTTGGAGAGCACAGATTAGTGTTTCTAGATAGGTACTATGTCCATGTAGACTAGTAATTTGTTTACAAAGAGGACAGTATCCAAATTTGAAAAGAGTACTTTGAAACACAGCTGTAAAACAAGTATTACACTGAACTAAGCCAGTCATTTTGAAATAAAATGAAATCACAATCTCAAGTGCACTAACCCTGAATGTACTATTACTATTTTTGGTTTATAGTTATATGGTTTGTGTGCCATTGGGCATGCAGGCCACTACCCTCCTTCTTTGTTCTCTCACTCAGACTCCCAACTCTCAGCCAGCAGCTCCACCCACAGCTTCTGTGAAGTTAAAATGTAATGGAGGAAGGTTTTTTCCTACCTTCCTTCTTTGTTCTCTCACTCAGTGTTTACACTTTACACTTAGTGTAAAGCTGGATCACATCATTTTCACTAGAGCAAACATGATCTTAGAATGCCTCTTCCTCTTAGTGTCAATCAATTGTTAGACTTTCTGAAGGCTTTCGCCCAACAACCTCATAAAATCCCTGACTAACAAAAGGTAGCTCTTGCCCTCCTCTAAAACTTGCAGGTGGCCATCCAGCCTGGAGGGTCCGCTGTTGGTATCCATATCTGAGTCATGTTGTCATAAAGAATTCTGTTGAGATTTTTTACAGGTAGTTCGCCATTGTTTTGCCTAGCCTTCCCCATTTATCTGGGCTTGAGACTGGCATATATTTGATGAATCAATTAGAAGGCTGAATTAAACATTTTTTAATGCCACCGAAAATGGTCAATGAAGCTCCAGTTCCTCTTTAAAAAATAGTTGCAAAGTGGAATACCATAGATTTTCACAGTAACAGTTACCTATATTTGGAAAGGCTAGAAATCTGATGCATCTTTCTATAGATAATATTGTGGACAGTAGGCCTGTGTCTACGTAAGTAAAAGGCAGCATTTAAAAAACTTTATAAATTAAATGCATATTAACTTCATTGTAATTCCTTTGTTTGATGGTTATGAGCCAATGAGTTAGGCAGAAAAGAAATTAAAAAAATATTGTTAATTATATCCTAACTCAGACTGATATGATACCTCAGAAATGTTCATTGTTTGTTTGTTGTTTCTGCTTCAGTCCCAGCCTGTTTCTATATGTACTGGGAGTTGCCATCCTGGTACTAGCAAGAAAATCAAGGAAGGGCAGCCCTTTTGTTGCTATGACTGCATTCCATGCCCAGATGGGAAGATTTCAGAGAAGGAGGGTAAGAAATATTATGTTGGGAGTTTTCTCACACAATGGTTGCAGTTTCCAAATGCAACCTAATACATCTGAAGCTGTGGTAGCATTCAAATTTTTTTATTACCGGTTCTGTGGGCATGGTTTGGTAGCCGTGGCTTGGTGGGGTGATGTGACTGAGTGAGCATGGCCAACTCGGTGTCACTCACAGTAAGGTTGAGTGGCCATAACCAACTCGACATCACCCCACCAAGCCACGCCCACCAAGCCACGCCCACAGAACCGGCAGAAAAGGCAGCTCCTGTGGCCTGTCCCTTTATGGTCCCTCCCCCCTTCCCTCCACATCAAAGTACCTTGAAGGGACACTGCAGTCCAGCTGTCTTCCAAGCAGCTCTACTGCAACGCCATCCCTCCAGCGCAGCAGGCCATTCTCCTGGTCGAGTCTGGCAATGGAGTGCAGCGGCGCACGCTCACTGGCAGGCAATTGCACTGCACAACCGGTGCAAAGAACAGGATAGCAACGGCGGCAACGGGACTTCAAGCCTCTCTTCAGGCCTGTAGTTTTCCGGGCAAGAAGCCTCCAACAGCCACCGCCTCTTTGCCAGCCGGAACCGAGCTGGCAGTGGTGGCTGGAGGCTTCTCACAGCGGAAAAAAGGCGATGGCTGAAGGCTTCTAGTGCTGAAAACTATCGAAAACTACAGGCAGAAAAAGAAGCCTGAAGATGTCCCATCACTGCCGTTGCTGCCCTGTTCTTTGCACCAGCCGCACATCCCATTGCCTGCCAGTGCCACTTGCGGCCAGACCCGGCCAGGATAACGGCATGCTGTGCCAGAGGGATGGCATCACAGCGGAACTGCTTGGAAGGCAACTGAAAACTACTGCCGGGGACCCCCACCAAGGCATGGACGAAGGTGAGCAAAGCGGAGGCTGAGTGGGTAGCATAAGGGCAGAGGTCCCGGGTAAGGCCAGAGCCAAGGAATGGCGCATTCCCCGACCCTGCCAAGGTGAACGGCAAGAGGGAGGCATGCTTACCTTTGGTGAGCAGAACGGACGAGGCACCACTGTTCCCTCTAAGGTGTGCGGCCGCGTGGCCACGCACGTGATGAGAGAATGCCGTGCAGAAGTTTCTAACTTCCGCCCAACATTTTCTAATGGGAGAGGCTGCGCACCTGCGTGGCCACGCAGATGAAAAGAGAATGCCGCACGCCGTTTTCTGCTATTACAGAGGCACAGAGGCGAGGCAAGGCAATTAGCTGGGCCACGTGGCGAACGCAAAATATATACCCCGTGGGTGGGGCTGGCGGGACAAGCAGTGGGCGGGCGGGGAGAGCAATGGGTGGGGAGAGTGGTGACCGGGTGACCGGGTGGGCAGGGGTGGGGCTAGCCAGAGGTGGTATTTGCGGTTTGATGAACCAGTTAAAATTTCCGCTACCAGTTCGGATGAACTGGGCCGAACCGGCTGAATACCACCTCTGATCTGAAGGCTCTTTTTGCCCAGTATTTTGTGCAATAAATTGAATGGGAGTGAGATAATGATGTGTTAGGGCTTGATGCAGAAAAATCAGGTAACCGTTATCATATCTAGCTCAAATGCATAGATCAGGGATGGCCAAACTATGGTTCTTTGAGGACCTGTGGACTTCAACTCCCAGAATTCCACAGTTGGCCAAACTATGGTTCCAAGAACCATAGTTTGGCCACCCCTGGCATAGATTATATGGAGAATTATATAATTATATAAAGAATTAGAATTCTAAAGTTCTTTTACATATTAAAGTTTTGAAATTAAAATACAATATAACTGCCATTAAACAGATTGTTTAAAGGGTTAGAGCAGTGATGGCTAACCTTTTTGTTGTCATAAGCCAGAAGCACGTTCACCCACACCCATAATGCAATGCGGACATGAATCCCCATGCGGACCCCTCCTGCAACCTCCTGGGAGAAAAGACAGTCCAAAGGAGGCAGTGTCACACCTCCCAGTGCCAGGTTTTGGCTTAATAGACCTCCTTGCAGCTACCTGGGAGAAAAAATGGGCCGCGGGGGGCAGCACTGCACTGCCCTGTTCCCTGCCCTCTCGCATGTGGATGCAGCCACCCTGCACTGCCCCCTGCACCCTGTTTTGGGCCTAGTAGGCCTCCCTGCAGCCTCCTGGGAGCAAAATGGGCCATGGGGTGCCGCACCGCACCCCCCACCTCATTTTGAGCCTAGTTGGCCTCCCTGCACTTATAACCCATAATGCAATGTGCATGCGACCCCATCCGCGTGTGCCCCACCACCGTGCATGCGCATGTGAACCCCCTGTGCTCCCCCCGTGCCCCTTTTTGGGATTAGTAGGCCTCCCTGCAGCCTCTTGGAAACAAAAATGGGCCATGGGAGGGCACACGCCCCATGTTTTGGGCCTAATAGGCCTCCCTGCACTTATGACCCGTAAGGCAATGTGCACGCACCTCCCGCACGCCCTACCCCCCTGCGCATCAATGCATGACCCCCCGTCTGCGCCCTGCCCACCTGTGCATGTGTGCATGACCCACCAGTGTTCCCCCTGCCCCCGTGCATGCAAGCGCAACTCCTGCATGTGCCTCACCCCCCACGCATGTGTGGCAGAGACTCAAAAATCAGCTGGCCAGCAGGAGACGCGCATGCATGGCGGGGGACCTGAGCTGGGATGATGGCTCATGTGGCTGCAGAGAGGGCTCTGTGTGCCACCTGTGGTAAGCGTGTCATAAGTTCGCCATCACAGGGTTAGAGCATTCTTGAAATCTACAGACTAATACACTATTGTTTAATGAATTGGGAATAAAAACTTTCCAAATATTATTAAGATATACTTTATATTCTAAAAATTGTCTTCAAATCATTTTATATTTCAGATACAAACGATTGTTACTTGTGTCCAGAAGGAAACTATCCAAACAAGAATCAGGATTCCTGTATTCCTAAAACTTTGACATTTTTGTCATATGAGGAACCTCTGGGAATCAGTTTAGTTTTCTTTGTTCTTTTGTTTTCTTTGCTCTCAGTGATGGTGCTTGGAATATTTGTGAAGAACCACAATACTCCTATCATCATTGCCAATAACCGAGACCTCACTTACATTCTCCTCATCTCCCTCCTGCTCTGCTTCCTTTCTGCATTCCTATTCATTGGTCATCCTGAGAAGGTGGTATGTCTCCTGCAACAAACGGCTTTTGGGGTTGTCTTTGCAGTGGCTGTTTCTTCAGTATTAGCAAAAACCGTCACAGTAGTTCTAGCTTTCCAGGCCACTAAGCCAGGATCGAAGATGAGAATGTTTGTGGGAAAGAGACTGTCCAACTCCATTGTCATTTCTTGTTCTCTTATTCAAATAGGTATTTGCATGACATGGCTAACAACATCTCCCCCCTTCCCAGACACAGATATGGATTCAGTAGTTGAAGAAATTATTCTGCAGTGCAATCAAGGCTCTGTGACTATGTTCTACAGTGTCCTAAGCTATTTGGGCTTCTTGGCTGTTATTAGTTTCATAGTTGCCTTCATGGCCAGGAAATTACCTGACACTTTCAATGAAACAAAGTTCATCACTTTCAGCATGTTGGTCTTCTGCAGTGTTTGGATATCCTTTGTTCCAACCTATTTGAGCACTAAGGGGAAGTACATGGTGGCGGTCGAGATATTTTCCATCCTGGCCTCTAGTGCTGGTTTGCTGGGCTGCATCTTTCTTCCCAAATGTTATATAATTATTTTAAGGCCTGACTTGAACAACAGGGAAAATTTAATGAAGAGAAAACAATTCTGATTTTGATTCAGCATGTCCTTTGTGTAGTTTATAATTAGTAAAACTATATCATCTTTCTCCAGAGTCATACAGCTGCTTTACCAACAGCTGCACTCCTGCTTTCCATGGGCAGGTATTACTGCTTCAGTTCACTATGAGAAATCTGCAGTAAAATGGCTGTGCACATGCATAAGGGAAGTGCAGAGGCAGCCTGTGACAGAGATATCCAAGGCTAAAGATAAACTAATTGGAATAAGAAGTTTGTCCCATTTATCCTCAAAATAGTCCAAAACATTTCACCCAAAGGACATGCCAGACATTTGCATGCAATAATGTATCATTTTAAAAATATTTCTTTATTGAATTAAAGAGATGGAAATTTTTGTATTCATACACTGCTATGAAGAATCTGATATAAGATAAAAATGTTAAGAAAAGTGGGCAAAAAAATTCTCAAGAATTGTATAAATTATAACAAAAAGTTTTTCTTAATGACCAAAATGTTGACCAAAAACTCTTCTTTTGCTGGTCCTTTCTTGGGAAAAAAGAATAAATAAAAAAATTAATAATACAAATTGGCAATCCATCTGTTTTCTTTATCAAGTGTTGATTTATTATTCCATTTAGATTTATTCATTCTTATCAGCATCCCCAAGTTCTTAAGGTCTTGATTAATTCTTATTCCTGGCAATATAGCTGAAGGGACATATGACTAACAATGATCATCTTCGCCATATATTAAGAGCCAGGGTGGAGCAGTGGTTAGAAGGCAGTCCTGCAGACTACTTTTGCTGACTGCCAGCTGCCTGCAATTTGGCAGTTTGAATCTCACCGGTTCAAGGTTGACTCAGCCTTCCATCCTTCTGAAGTTGTGTGATGACCCAGGGCACAGTGCAGAGATCACACAAACAGCTGGCAGTTCAAACTGGCCCTTTAGTACTCCAAATCTCCCCCAAACAAACCTCAAACAGCCTCTGGACACAATTAGTCCAGCCCAGCTCTGTCTGCACCAAGGCTGCATGGCAATAAATCCCAAATTTATTTAGCAAAACAAGAACAAAGCAAGGAGTTCAGGGAGCAAAAGATTCATATAATCAGTCCAGAACACCATACAGGAATGTAAGGATTCTTGGCAAGTTCAAATGTGAGCACACAACACTCCAGGAACTCAGCATTTGTTCCTGACAAATGCCCCTCCCCACAGCATCTCCTTAAGTCTCATTCACCAGATGTGACTGGTGAAGCTGGGCAGAGCACTCTCCTCATGAGTGGCCTCCTCCGTCTGAGTTGATCCCGCCTCCCCTGCACTCTCCAAGCCCTTGCATCAGGAGGGGGTGGTTCTTGCTCCTCAGCTGAGCTCTGTTTCTCACTACCTGCAGCCTTGCCAGTACCAAACAGCCTTGCCTGGACTGACTCTGCCCTTCCCCAGTTTCCTCCAAGGCCAACGGAGCAGCCCTCTCACTTGCTGTCAGTTCTTGTTCCAGCTTATCTTCCGCCGCAGAGCCAGACTCCGATGGGGGCATGACAGGTGGGTAAAATGAGGACCCAAATTGTTGGGGGCAATATGCTGACTCTGTAAACCTCTTAGAGAGGGCTATAAACAGAGGGGGGATTCAACAGGTTCGGACTGGTTCACACAAACCAGTTGTTAAATTTTTGCACAGTTCAGAGAACTGGCTAATTGCACCACCCCACCCTGCCCAGCTCTTTATTCCCCCTTGCTCCCAAGGCAGCCATCTGGAATGGCAGCGGAAGCACATGCAGCTGCCTTTTCTCTTGCCATGCAATCTTTGAGACTGTGGCTCCCTAAGGGTAATGGTGCTGTGGTGGCAATGGCTTAGGACCAGGTTACCTCTGGGACCGCATCCTACCTCATACCTCCCTTTGACCAGTTAGGTCCCACAGAGTTGGTCTCCTCCAAGTCCCATCAACCAAACAATGTTGGCTGGTGGGGCTTAGGGGGAGAGCCTTCTCGATGGGGGCTCCCGTTCTCTGGAACCAACTCCCCCCAGAGATCCGAATTATCCCCACCTTGCTGGCCTTCCGAAAAGCCATTAAGACATGGCTCTTCCTGCAGGCAGGATTATTTGAGACCATTAATTCCTTAGGTCTCCTCCATGTATGTATGGTTGGTTTGTTTTTTAAATTTTTTAAATTGTTATTAATTTTACTAATATTGTTTTTATTGTTGTTCTTAACATGTTGTACGCTGCCCTGAGTCCCCAGGGAGTAGGGCGGCATATAAGAACAATAAAATAAATAAATAAATAAATAAATAAATAAATAAATAAATAAATAAATAAATAAATAAATAAATAAATAAATGGGGGGGGCACAGGTGGGCCAAAGTGGCAGTAGCATTGGCTGAAGCCTTAGTGTGCAGGAGCAACGCACAACTTGCCTTTGCTCTGCCCATTCCACCTTTGTTAAGGTATATTTGTGCCAGCTGATGGTGCCCAAGGCAGCCCTTGGTTCCCACCACTTTGGCTCGGAGTTAGAAGTTGCGGCCGAGATCAGTCCTAGCTTTGCTGTCCATCACAGCTAGGAATATCAAATAAAGCTGAGAATGAACACTTCTATTGTAGCCAATCTGGGTACTAGATAGGCAGGCACAAGCCCCCTGCAAACTCTGTCATGTTCCGAGAAGCCCGGCTGAAGTTTCACTCACTGAGGCACTAGGACTCCTGACAATGCGATGGGGTCCTTCAGGCACTTAGCTTGACCACCTATTAGCTCCAGCCCCTCCCTCCACCTCAGCGAGTGGCAAGCAAAATTTCAGCCGAGAAACGGAGTTTGCAGGGGGCCAATCTAGCACCAGGGTTTGTTACAACACAAACATCCATTCTCGGCTTTGAGATTCCTAGCTGCAATGAACAGCAAAGCTAGGTTCATCCTCCTGCACCAATCCAGGAAAAGGGGAGCAGAGGGAAACAGTCTCATTGCCAAGGTACACATGGATTGAAGAGACCAGAAATTCTGACTTCAGACTCCTGGTGGGGTGCGGGGTTTTTGGTGAAGGCCAGAGGAAAGCGCTGCTGGCTCACTCGCGCTCTCCCTTCCCAGTCTAGCTTGATGCAGGTGGCAGCTCACATTGCCCTTTGCAAGCCCGCTGTCAGTGAAGCTGGGCGCATCAGAGATTCCTGGATTCCCTTCCCAACCCCTTCTGGCCCATACAGGTACCACCTATGCAAGTGATGTAGAGTTAGCTATGCCCACCCAGTCACATGATCACCCAGCCACACCTACCCAGCTGGTCATTAGGGCAGGGAACCGGTTGTTAAATTATTTGAATCCCACCACTGTAAAAAACTCTGTGAAGCAGTATATAAGTCTAAATTCTTTTGCTATTAGCAATCACATGGCTTTTAACCCCATATATACCAATAGAATGATAAGAATAGAACATAATTTTATCACATCTATATTTCATTTTTTACAGCAAGAAATTGCAACCGATTCTTATTCAACACTCAAATTGCATTTTCACATGTGAAAAAGAAATATTACAAAGCTTTTGTTGAATTAATATAATTGATATTTGGTCTAGTGGTTGAGGAACTAAGCAAGAAAGAATGAGACCATGTGTTCAATTACCACCTTAGCCATGAAAGCTTGTTTGGTGACTTTGGGCCAGTCATTCGGGTTGAGCCCAACCAGTGGAAACATTTTAATATTTTGTCAGCCACCCAGGGTTATGGTTCATACTATGGGCAACTATATAAATCTTTTGGGCAACTATATAACAATGTTGAATAAGAACTGGTTGTCATTTCCTCTTCTGAATGAGTTCAAGTCCAAACTTAGTCATGAAAGCTAGTTTGGGGATTTAAATCAGTCACTCTTTCTCAGCCAAACCTATCTCATAGGATTGTTGTTGTGGGGAAAATAGGAGGAAGAAGGTTTGTTGGCTATGTTCACTGCTTTGAAGATCTGACCCTTCTCCATAGTGGGTGGAGCTAGCCTCCAAGAATGGGATGACACATTCCACAGCCAATCAGGACTGAGTCTGATATCATATAAAAAGCTGTCCTCCATTGCTATTCCCCCTCTTTCGACTCAGTCTCAGTCAAAGGACTTGTGTATTCCCACTGTTACCTATCAACTGTCATTCTACAACATTTGGAATTGATTTCATCAAAATTCGTGAGTGCTGCCTCCCACGCTCCTGTTCACCCAGTGTGCGTTCAGAGGCTTCAGGCTTCGGCCTGTCCACCGGCCTACTGGGCCAACGGTGGGTTGGGTGCCCTTTCATCAATCCCCTGCGGCCTGGCCCCCCTAAATTAACTTTCGCCGCAGAAGCCACATGCTTGAGCGGCTGGGGACCAGCGTGGCCTGTGTCACTGCCGCGACAGGAGAGAGAGGCTCTGTTCCTGGGATCAGCTGTTTATCGCAGAAGCTTGCCGCTTGAGCGATCGCTGCCCTCTCTCTCGCTGCCCAATGTCGCCCTTGGGTTCGGGCTTGGGAATTGATCGGCCCCGCAGCGGCTACTGGCGTTAGGCACGGATTGGGGCCTGCATTTGGCGAAAATCACCTCAGCCTGCAACTGACATTCATGGCCTTCCAACTGCCGCTGGATTCGGGAGCCCCGCCCACACTCGCCACGTCATCGACAGCTCGCGCAGCCGCAGTTCAGTCTATCGGCCCGAGCGAGCCAGCTGCATGCTAGAGAGCACTCTCCTCTTCTCTTCGCCGACCAGGCCTCGGAGCGGCAGCGACAGCCGAGCTGCCCTTCCACCAGCGCTGATGGCAGAGAAGTATTCGAAATCGGGCCGTTCCAAGGCACAGTCAAGCCGGGAGGCCCGATCTACAGAGGGGGCAGCCAGGAGCTCCTCCAGCAGGGATCGCTCCCCTCACCGTCAGCAGCGCAGCAAGGAGCACTCCCCCGCGAGGCCCCAGGCCTCTGATAAGGGCAGTAAAATCGCCCACAAGGATGGGGAGAAGCGCAGCGCTGCACAAAAGGATGGAGTCCAGCGAGACAAAGGCCATGATAAGGCCAAGTCCCCAGGGTCAGCCTCCTCCTTGACATCTGGCCCACCCCCTGCGAAAGCCCCAGCCATGCCTCCTCCCAACCGCTCCAGGCAATCCTCTGGAGCTTATTCCCTTGATAATCCCAACCTCTGCCTAGAGGAGGGAGACATTTGGGAGGACCCGGGCCAGCTACTACCCCCACTGTGGCTTCTCCATCTCCATCTGCCACAGATCAGTTGCAGAGCCCGGAGGTGCAGGCAATGATCAGGTTGGCCATCCAGACAGGTATTGAGGCGGGCCTAAAACATGCTGCTGCCACAGCTTCCTCTGCTGGTCATCCAAGCCCACTCCATCGACCCCTCGTCCAGCACCAATCGCGGACCCAGGTGCCGCTTGGGAGGGAGGGGATGATGGTCTGCAGGAATCCCCAATCTCCCTGCGTGACCCAGAGGACCCGGCACAGGATCTGGACCTTTCAGCAGATGAGGACATGGCCCCCAAAGCCCCAGTCACCACTGGCCTCTTCAACCCTGCCTTATTTAAATCCCTCCTTCATAAGGCCAAGTCTACGGCCAAAGTAACATCCGCGGCGGTCAAGCCGTTGGAGGAGGAGGCAGAGGACCCACTGTTCGAGGAGACCACCGCCCAGGCGGAGGTAATTCCAGCGCCCCGCCTATTCATGGATTCGGTCCTCAAACAGTGGCACACCCCGTCCACGGGCGCCCTGCCCACCATGCTAGATAAGCGTTTTTTCAACGTTGAACAGGCCCTGGCGCAGCATCTGCCGGTGCCCCCAGTCGACCCACCGATCAAGGCATTGTATACATCAGCACAGATGCCAGGGGATTCGGAGGAACTCCTGCGTCCGGAGGACCGTCGTACAGAGCAAGCTCTACAGCATGCCCACCAGTCAGCCGCTTGGGCTATTCGAGCCTCCGCGACAGCGTCCTTCTTCTGCCGGACCTTGATCCGGTGGCTGAAGGCACTTCAGGACCACATACCGGCCACGGATACCAGGGCAAGACAGGATATCAACAAGCTGGTCGCTGCCACCAAGTTTACATCGGACGCCACCTTGCAGGCCACACGATTCGCGGCCAGATCCATGGGGTCCTCCATCGTGGCTCACCGCATGCACTGGCTTCGCAGCTGGCCAGCGGATTGCAGACACAAGTGGCGCCTCGCTATCGCACCAGTGAAGGGTCAGTCCCTGTTTGCAGATGCCCTCGATCCTTACCTCGTTGAGTCTAAGGATAAGAGGAAAGTGCTACCCAACTGCACTCGGAAGGCTCAAAACAAGGCCACTTCCTCTTCCTCGGCACCCTCATCCTTCCCTAGACGCAACTTTCGACAGCAGGCGTATACACCTAACCGCCAGCAGTCGGGGGGAAGGCAAGCCCAAGGTCAAGACAAGTCTAAATCCGATCAGAGTAGCAAGCGGCCTTTTCGGGGTGCAGGTGGTCACCCCTTCTGCCGCTACAAATAGACGAGTCCTCCCATTGGGGGCCGCCTGCACTTCTTCGCTAGGCGGTGGGAGGACATAACAATAGACGCATGGGTTCGCGAGACCGTGTCATCGGGTCTCACCCTGGACTTTATCTCCACCCCCCCGGGGTTCTTCCTGAGGTGCCCCCGATCCTCTAACCCCTGGAAGCGGTCCCTCATGTTGACCGCCATCTGGCACCTCCTAGACATCGAGGCGATTCAACCAGTGCCGGTGGACCAGCGGGGCCAGGGCTTCTATTCCATCTTATTCCTCGTTGAGAAGTCCTCGGACGGGTGGAGAGCTGTCCTTGATCTGAAGTGTCTCAATAAATACTTGTGTTACAAGAAATTCAAAATGACCACCTTACAGTCCATTATTTCCGGTGTCCGGGAGGGGGATTTCATGGCGTCCATTGACCTCACAGAGGCGTATCTCCATGTCCCAACCCACCCCTCCCACCAGAAGTACCTTCGGTTTGCTTACTTGGAGGAGCACTACCAGTATTCAGCCCTTCCCTTTGGCCTCTCCTCCGCGCCCCGGGTTTTCACAAAACTGCTAGCTGCCCTCTCAGCCCATCTGAGGGCAATTCCAATAAGAGTCCAGTGTTATCTGGACGACATCCTCGTCCAAGCGACTTCACTTCCCCAGGCCAGTGCTGATGTTCAGCTCACCCTGGACACACTTCGCCTTCATGGCTTCTCGGTTAACCTTGAGAAAAGCCATCTGACACCTTCTACTAGAATCACTCATCTGGGGGCTGTCATTGACTCTCTGGAGTGCAGGATCTATTTGTCTCAGGAACGACAGGATAGCCTGTCGGCCCTCGTGCGACGGATCGAGGGCCTCGACTGTGTTCCAATAAACCTCTTGTCCTCGCTTCTGGGCAAGATGAACTCGGTGATACATATCACCCCTTGGGCCCAACTGCACTCCAGAGACCTTCAGTGGTTTCTTTTACCGTTTCAGAGAACTCAACGGATCATGTCTTCAGCCAAGGTGTGGCTTCCCTCATCCGTCCGGCGGTCCCTCCAGTGGTGGCGCTCTCCAGCCCTCGCCAAAGGGAGTTGTTTCAATGAACCCCCGAGGGTGACCGTAACGACGGATGCCAGCTTGCAAGGATGGGGCGGGCACTCCTTGGACCAGGTGGCCCAAGGAACCTGGACACCGTCAGAGGCGAAGCTCAGCATCAACTTCCTCGAGCTGAGGGCAGCGTTCCTCGCCTTACAACATTTCGGGAATGCCCTGACGGACCGCCACGTACTCCTTCTGACCGACAACGTGACGGCCAAGGCCCATGTCAATCGACAGGGGGGCACGGTATCCCAGGACCTGATGGCAGAGGCCAAGGCCCTAGGCCTATGGGCGGAGGACAATTTGTTGTCCCTCAGAGCGGAGCACATCTCTGGGGAGTCAAATCAAACCGCGGACTGGCTCAGCCGACACAAGGTGGATTTGGCGGAATGGAGTTTGCATCAGGATCTCTTCCGGGACCTCTCCCTCAGATTCCCCCCCCCCCCGCAGGTCGATCTGTTCGCAACCTCCCGCAATGCGAAGCTCCTGTGATTCTTTTGCCGGTATTACTCTCACGGGGCAGAGGGAGTACATGCCCTTCGTTGCCCCTGGCCGTGGGGCCTTCTCTACGCATTTCCTCCCCTGCCCCTCATCCCGCGGATGATCCACAAGATTATCTCAGAGGAAGCGGAGCTGATTCTCCTGGCTCTCCACTGGCCGAGGAGGACCTGCTTCGCGGATCTGAGGTCGCTATCCATCAGCCCTCCTTGGCGGATCCCGCCGACCGCATCGTCGCTCTCCCAGGGGTCAGTGCTGCATCCAGATCCGCGCTGGTATCAGCTGACCACCTGGCACTTGAGCGGCTCACACTGACGCTCCGCGGTATTCCAGAAGGCATCATCCGCACCCTTCTCTCGTCCCGTCGGGTGTCTACGGTTCGGGTATACAACTCCACCTGGAAGGTGTTTTGCGACTGGTGTTCGGAGGCCTCCCTGTGCCCTGTGGACCTATCGGTCATTCATGTTTTACGGTTCCTGCAAGCCTGCCTGGACAAGGGATTGGCACCAAACACCTTGCGACGGCAGGTAGCGGCTCTTTCCACTGTTCTCTCCTGTTCCGGTCACGAGCCCCTATCCGGTCACTCATTAATTCGACGTTTCCTCAAAGCGGCCACCAACATGGCCCCACCGGTGGTCCACCGGTTCCCTACCTGGGACCTACAGAAGGTCCTAATGTCCTTGACCACTTCACCATATGAACCCTTATCAACGGTACCTCTCCGGTTTTTGACGATGAAGGTCGCCTTTCTAATAGCAATTACGTTGGCTAGGTGGATCTCCGAGATCGCGGCTCTGTCAGTCCGGGAGGGTCTTTGCATCTTCTACCCAGATAGGGTCATCCTCCATACGGACCCGACATTCATACCAAAGGTGAACTCGTACTTCCACCGGGCCCAGGAGCTGATTCTTCCGGCATTCTATCCGCAACCGTCCACTGCGGATCAGCAGACATGGCATACCCTGGATGTCCGTAGGGCGGTGGAAGTGTATGTCCAGCGGACAGCTTCATTTCGTAGGTCGGAGGCTCTTCTCGTCGGATTTACATCACCTTCCTTGGGTCAGAAAGCATCGCCGGTGATAGTGGGGCGCTGGATTCGCGAGGTTATCACGGCAGCCTACAGGCAACTGGGTCTTCCGTGCCCCAGTCCATTAACAGCGCACTCCACCAGGAGCGCGGCTGCTACCACGGCTTGGTCAACACACGCCTCGATCGAGGAGGTGTGCCGGGCAGCGACCTGGTCCTCCCCGACACCCTTCATCCGCCACTACAAAGTGGACACCTTCGCATCAGCGGATGCTGACTTTCGCCACCATGTGTTACAAGCGGCAGTACAGCCGGTGGCTATGGACGCTAGGGTATCAAGCCCGCCCTAGGGACAGTATGGCTTTGGTACGTCCCATTCTTGGAGGCTAGCTCTACCCACTATGGAGAAAGGGTGTTGTCTTCTTGCTGAACGCCCCTTCTCGTAGGGTGGAGCTAGCCTCCAAGTCCCTCCCTTGTGGAGTGGTGTCTCAAATTCGGGAATACACCGTAGTCTGATCCTGTCCTTCATCTCAAGAGGGGGAATAGCAATGGAGGACAGCTTTTTATATGATATCAGACTCAGTCCTGATTGGCTGTGGAATGTGTCATCCCATTCTTGGAGGCTAGCTCCACCCTACAAGAAGGGGCGTTCAGCAAGAAGACAACGCCCTTTCTAAAAATTTCCCTAATCACCAGGAATTTTTCTCATGGTTGTTTAATTGTTTGTTTGTTTTCTTTCTGTTTTTATTGTTTGTGAGTCACTAATGGTTGTGGTTCATAATATGGGGAGCTATATAAGTCTTTTAAATAGATGCATAGATTTTAATCAGTAAAATGTCAGCATTATCTGCAGCCCAATATTTTCTATACATATAACCCAATGTATAACCCACTGTAACAACATTTCCAAAAAGGCACTAAGAGTTGTTAATCTAATCTTGCATAGTTTCTTCTCTGGCAATATTACACTGCTAACCAGAGCATACAAAACATTTGCCAGACCAATCTTCGAATACAGCTCACCTGTCTGGAACCAGCACTTTATATCGGACATTAATACAATCGAGAGAGTCCAGAAATATTTCACAAGAAGAGTCCTCCACTCCTCTGCTCGCAACAAAATATCTTATTCCACCAGACTTGAAATTTTGGGCTTAGACAATTTAGAACTATGTCGCCTTCGATCTAATCTAAATGTAGTTCATAAAATCATCTACCACAATGTCCTATCTGTCAATGACTACTTTAGCTTCAACCACAACAGAACACGAGCACACAATAGATACAAACTTAATGTAAACTGCTCCAAACTCGACTGCAGAAAATAAGACTTCAGCAACAGAGTGATCAATGCCTGGAATGCACTACCTGACTCTGTGGTGTCTTCCCCAAATCCCCAAAACTTTAACCTTAGACTGTCTACAGTTGACCTCATCCCATTCCTAAGACGTCTGTAAAGGGCATGCATAAGCGCACCATTGTGCCTACCGTCCCTGACTTACTGTCCTATTGTCCTCATTTATCTGTACTTACTTTGCTTATGTTTATGTTTATACAAATATCTTGCTATCTTGTACATGTTTGACAAATAAATAAATTAAATAAATAAATAAAAATATCATGTTGAATTAAGAACAAGGATTAAAACCAATTGTCCCATAAATCTTATCTGTTAATATCCGATTTTTATGCCTAAATGGGCTACATATATATCTATAGCCCAATATTCATGATATTCATTTGGAAGAATTAAAGAAACTGAATTTTTTGGACTTCCGGTTTGGATCGCGCCATCGCGGACGCTCCTTCATTGGGCGCCTTTCCGATTCCTGTAAAAAGCCGCCAGAACAGCTGTCTGGCAGCTTTGAAATCTCTTCCCTGGGCAAAGGGGAGAGATGAGAGCTTGACAGGTGGGGTAGAGCCCCCCCAGTGCCCTAGGAGCCATCTAGGGGCTCGAAGGGAGGGCTCCCTATGCAGCCTGTCTCCTGCTCCGGGAATCAGGAAACCTCCGCTTTTGCGGAGCTAGATGTCGTGACCACCGCTGCTTCCAGAATGGGATTTACAATTACTTTTTGATTTAAAGAAGCAGACAGAGAGAAACAGGCGTGAGATGGGCAAGTACTAAAACTTCTTTTTTCTTTTTTCTTCAACTCCTTTGCTAGCTTTCACTTCGGCAAGGAAACAAAGTAACAATATGGTGATTGAAGAAGTGAAAGTGACTTTCGTTTTGACAGAGGCTTTTTTTTCTTATGGAAACTTTTGACTTGGAAAACTGACTTTTCTTTTTCTGTCTCCTAACCCTGGATTAAAGTTATAACTGATAGATTTTTAATAATAAAAGACTACCTGGTTTTGAAACTGGAAAGAACTTTAATTAGGGATTTGGCTTTTTTTTCTTTTTTCTTTGTACTCTTTTGAAACACCACAATGGCTTCAAAATCTGGAAAGATTGTTTTGAGTAAAAGAAATGACTATCCCTCTGGTTATATTTCTAAAATGCAACTTAATACTGAGTTAACACCTCCACAGCCTTTGACACCTGAAAATTTATTAAATAATTTAAAGATTATGAAACATGAACTGACTTTGGAATTTAACCAGAAAATTAGTGAGATAGACAAGAAAATGCAGGCTGCTTTGAAGAATATGAATCAACAACTTAGGTCGGACGTGTTAGAGGTTTGCAAAGGATTAGCAACAAATATTGAAGTTCTGGCAGAACGTATTGAAACAAATAAACAAGCTTTGGCAACCTCGGTAGAATACATAGATAAAATTCAAAATGATATTGCAAATTTTGAAACAGAGGTGTTGATGACGCAGTTCAGATCAATGGAAGTTGCTATAAGGATCAGAGGATTGAAGGAGGGATTATATGAAGATTTAAAAGGAAGGATGGTTGATGCTTTGGACCAGGTGTCTGGAATCTCTAAAGTGGAACTGGCTACACAAATTGACAAGATATACAGAATCAACTCGTGGTATGCTAAACAAAAACATTTACCAAGGGACATTGTCATATATTTTACTACAAGAGCCTTACGGAATAGAATTATACAGGCAACGTTCAACAATAATCTTAAGGTGAATGGTCAGGAATTAAAGATTTGGAAAGAAATCCCCTCTAAAATGCTCAAAGCCAGAAAAAGTTACACCTTTCTGATTGATGAACTCAAAAGATTAAATTTACAATATAAATGGGAAGCGCCAGTAGGAGTATCAGTGAAATTTTCTGGAAAAAGATACCGGCTTAATACGATAAAGAAAGCTACTGAATTTTATGTCAATGTTTTAAAGGCTGATATATCCAAAATTCCAGAGGAAGGATGTATGAAAGTAAAAGAGGAGGAGGAGGGGAAGCCATCCCTGTTGGATCAAAAGGAAATAGATTTAAAAAACAAAAATGAGTGCCAGAGCCAGACAGTCGGGGAAAAGGAGATGGAGGATCGGGACCAGATGGGAGACGAGTTGATAAATTCAAAATCACTGAGCTATTAAAAGATGCAACTATCAAGATACAAAAAGATGTGGTGTTGAAATATATTGGACGGATAGAGATTAATATGATTGTATTTTTCCTTTTCTCTTCCCCTTTTTTATATACATATATATATATTTTGAAGATTTGTTTTTTTTAAGATTTTTAAGGTTTTTTGTTTTTTGAAGTTAATAAGTTAATGTATAATAATATTATGTTATTAATATTATGATGAAATTTAATATTTAATTATTACCTATGTAATATTTAGTTAAGTTTTATTTAACTTTGAGGCTATTTTTAATGTTAATAATATTAGTTTAAGATTTTTGTACTTTATATTTAGCTATTATTTATATAATATTTACCTTGCACAAGGTAGAGGACTGAAGGGAGGAGGAAGGAAGTTTGTTTGTTTATCTTTTTCCTTTTTTTCTCTATTTTATTTTAGTTATGCTTTTCTTGTATTGTTAAAGAGATTTTTCTTTCTTTTCTTTCTTTTTTTGTATCTCTATTATTGTATACATAGATGATATATTATTAGTGTATAATTTAGAGTTGAAGCTTTCAAAAAATAATGTTCTTTTTTATTAACTTAATTTAAATTTATTTAATTGATATTATGCCCTGTATTCTCTCTGGGAAGTCCGGGGGGGAGGGGGGAGGGAAGGGGGTGGGTTAGGGGGGAGAAAAAATAAAAAATGTTTGTACTTTATACTCAATATTTAGCTATTATCTATGTAATTTTGTACTAATAAAACTTTTTGAATAAAAAAATATATCCGATTTTTATGCCTAAAAGGGCTACATATATATCTATAGCCCAATATTCATGATATTCATTTGGAAGAATTAAAGAAACTGAATTTTAAAAACCAGGATTCCAAAATTTGCCAGAATTTAGTGGGTTAATATATTATTTGACAAGTGAGCAAAGGCGGATGATGTAATCTGCAATTCCTTTCTCAAAGCAATGTGCTGGTTAAAAGTACATGTTGAAAGATAAGATGAAATCCTGATTTTGCTAAATGGAATTTGTGCTGTGAAGGTCTCAAAGGATGTTTCTGTAAATGAAAGTTGAGATCTATTAATATATTTGAAATAATTTAATAAAATATTGAACTACTTCTTTCTTTGATTTGAGCTGTGCATTTGTTCTCTTTTGTATCTAACTTGTTCTATCTCTAGTATGTGTATATGTAAAACTGTATTTCTCAGCTCTCAGCAAAGCAGTCTTAAAGCTATCTGTGTTGATATGTTGGCCTGTTTTTCTCTTCTAACTAATTGTAAATAATTTACATGGGTATTGCCAGCAATCTACAATCCTGAAACCACCAGCTTATATGAGAGACAAAGAGTTGTTGAAAGTAGAGCATGGTCTTATCAACAGGATCTTAAATCACCTCACAAAACTCAATGATTAAAGCCATAAAACATACATCATCCCTTAAAAATAGACTAATGCCCATTCCAAGCCTGACATTATGGTTCCTCAAAATCTTAAAAAACTCTTCTGGGGGGATCAATTCCATTTCCTCATTGACAACTATCCACAGCTTGCTGATATTCCTTGCTTATATCTTTCAGATGCTATAACTTTAATACTAAATAGTCCTAATATTTTATCAATAATTTCATTTCCTTTTACATTAAATCCTTCTGTGCTTTATTGATACCACAGTATATCCAGAACTCTAAGGACATGACAGAAATTAAACTTTCAGATTAATAAATAAAAAACAATGCCCCTTGCAATTAAAAAGTTGGGCAGTATTAAAAGCAGCACAACACCCCATTCAAGGATGACCAGAGCACTTTCATTAATTTTCAGAAACAAGGATTTGGGGGTCTGTCTGAAATCGGCAGATCATAAGATCTACAAAAGCTATGGAAGTGGGCTATGCTTAGGACTATCAATTTCTATTCAATAGTTCATTCATATGATTTATCAGCTGTGCTATTATCCAAATATTAGAGTCATATTCATGATCATGCTGGACAGCAATGTTATAGTAACATCACTCTAGTACAGCATGTTCAACAAGCAGCAAAAAGCTGCAGCTGACCTCTTTGGAGAGCACAAACTTGAGGAAGGATTGTCTTGAGTGCTTTTTTTTCCCCTTAAGAAACTATCTTGTCCATTTTAAGCATCACCTTTTCAAATGAGATATAAATCTTTTTTTCTATCAGTCAGAACATGTTTCCTTCAATTCTCTTGGGATTTCCATAAAGTAATTGCATACCTATTTAACTTTGAAAGGATGGTAGTTATTTTGTTTATGTTTAACCAGATACAGAATTTCAGTGTCCAAGGACAAAACATGAAGAATATTATAAACGTCTCAACTTTTTCATGTTTCATGAAAAACCTCTTTTCGAAGGTTAGCATTATAACCACCTTTGTTACCAGAATACTAATATCACTGTATCATCAAAGAAAGAAGAAGAACTTAGGTGTCAGGGAAAGATTTGGCTTTTCTCCAACAATGTTAACCTTAATAATATTCTCACTAGCATTACTTTATCTCCCACTCTATATGTCACACAATATCAAATGTAGAGTTCAAAGTCCTCATGATCCATATCATATGTACTATCAGTCAGGTGATGTCATTGTGGGTGGCATTGTCACTCTAGCTACTTTCATGCAAGCTACTCTAGAGTTTACCAAAGTGCCACCACCACCATTGCCTGAAGAGCTTATGTAAGGATTTGATGCTTAGTTCTATGTATTCTAACTGTATAAGCTGCTATTAGATAATAACTCAATTAGTCTACTCTATTTTAATGTTGTATCAAAGTTTTGGAGATTTGTATAATGTTTACTATTTTACCCAGCCAATGTTTCATGCTAAGTGTTTGCCAGGAGAAAACATCATTTAAAACTTTACTATTCTGTATAGATTTGTCTGATAAAGTTTAATAGTCTGCATCTTCTCTGAGAATTTTACACATTCTTCCTCATGGTTTTCTTCCTTTTGATTTATATACCATTGAGATAATTGTAGCATTTGCTCATACATTAGTGATATGAATAGTTGTGTTAGTTATATATATATATATATATATATATATATATATATATATATATATATATATATATATATATATATATATATATATATATATATATATATATACATATATATATATATATATATATATACATATATATATATATACATATATATATATATATATATATACATATATATATATATATAGATACATATATATATATATATATAGATACATACATATATATATATATATATATATATATATATATATATATATATACATACATACATACATACATACATACATACATACATACATACATACATACATACATACATACATACATACATACATACATATATATATATATATATATATATATATATATATATATATATAATGGAAGCTGTGATGCTTTCTCTCCCATATTTGGGTACACCAGGATAACATGACAGAAAAACATATATAACCCTTTCCTGGTGAAAGAGCTGATTGGGAACAGAGCCTATGGCCTAATGGATAAGTTGCTGCCCTGCAAGGCAGCCGGCCCGGGTTCAAATCCCAGTAAGGGGTATGGCTATCTGACGAGAGCAAAATAAGCTCGAAATAGATCTATAATAGTCTCCCTTTATTTTCATTTATCAGCAAAAAATCCTACATATATATAAAGAGTGATTTCCAAAAACAAAGGAAAAATACAAATGTATGGATGACATAGTTATTGAGTTTTAAAGCTGATGGTTTGTGTAAATAAGTAGACATGTACAAAATATTATTCTTTTACATATATTATATTGGAGGAAATAACTGCTTTATAAAACCTTTACTGCATTATTTTCATATACATACTAATATAAATAAATATTCTGAGACTTGTAACATGAGATGCAATAATTCATATTTTTTTATTTTATTTAAAAAAACATTTTAAATATTTATCTAACTTTAAATTTATCTTCTATTTCAGATTAGTTCCTAAATTTTACCAGAATGTTGTGGCCCAGGCATTTGCAGTCAACGAGATCAATAAAAACTCAGAGATCTTATCCAATGTCACTCTTGGTTTCAACATCTATGACAGTTACCTCAGTGCACAGAAAACATACCATGCCACAATGTTATTGATTTACAACACGAAAAACTTTTTCCCCAGTTACATCTGTGGTATCCAGAATCATCTGACCTTAGTGATTGGCGGGCTAGATTCCAAAACGTCCATTGCCATTGCAAATCTCTTGGATATCTATAAGATCCCACAGGTAAGAAACAGAGCATACCTGACTTTTTAGAACTTTTCAATTTTATTTGGTAAATTAGAGGCAGAAATTGGGATTCTTCTAAATAACATTGTACCTTGTGTGCTTTTTCTTAATTAAAATCCTCTGAAGCCAGTGATATCTTTAAGGGTTTTCCACACATTTGCTGGTTCAGAACTGATTCCTCAGCTTTTCAGAATAGCTTCCCCCCCCCACCTGCTCTGATCTCTCTTGTTACTACATTCCTGCCCTGATTGTACAGCATCCTATCTCCTTTTCTATAGGCTTCCTCTTCAGTAGGATGTAGCTGCATCTTTTAATGTAGTATAGCAGTGGTCTAAAATATTCTTAAGTTCTTGGCCTAAGTTACACTGTTGAAATCTCTTAACACAATGAAAGTGAGTCTGAATATTTTTGTTCAGCCCATAGAATATGGTCAGCTAGAGTTTGTAATGCATTGTTTATGCAAGCTTGTATTGGAATGTAAGTAGCAGCTAGAATAAATGAGGAAAATTCCTGTGGACAATAAAACTGTTTGAAACGGATAAATAATGTCTCTAAGTCCACATCACAAAATTTATTTAGTATAGTTACATTTTTACACAATAGGTTGTTCATATAAAAGCAGAGACCCCCTCCCTTCATTTTACTAAATGTTTCTGCAATTCTATCTGCTCTTTGAATGTGAAATCCTGGGACTTGCAAGCAGTTATCATTAATCGAGTCATTCAGTCATGCAGCAGAGGACTGCTGAGTTTAAAAAAAAGTCTGAGTTTTTTCTATTTAAAAGTAGAAGTTCATGTGTTTTATTTATGAGTGAATGAACATTAGTTAAATGCAGAGAGGGGAAGGGAGATCTGCTTATTAAATATTAAGCAAATATTAATAAATTAAGCAAATATTAATAAATATTACTATTACTATTAAAGCCCAAATACAACAGACATAGCTACATGTCATAAAATACAATTCATTCATTCATTCATTCATTCATTCATTCATTCATTCATTCATTCAATAATACTGCACTGTATTTAAAATTGCTCAAAGCATTTGTTTGTGAATTAAGAGATTAGCTCGGGTGTAAACAAACTCTTCAGAGAAACAGTCAGAATTTTCTCCGAAATGTCACATTTTATCCATTTTCTTCTCTTCTTTCCTGTTAAGGAGAATACCTGTTGCACTCTCCTATCTCTCTAGCAGTGGACCTTGTTTATCTCTCTTTTCTGTCATTTAATTCTAACTTCAACAAGGCTATGTTTTACTCACTCACATAAGTATTTCTTGTATTGCTATATGAATGTATGTCATGTTTTTAAAAAGCATGAAAATAACAACGAAATGTTGCTCTCTTTTAGCCATCTTTTTTGTCTTTTCATTCTAATTTCAGCAATGCTAGTTTTTGCTCATCCACATAAGCATATCTTTTATTGCTTTATGAATGTATTATATGCTTTTAAAAAATAAATAATTACATGTGACTATCTCTCCATCTCTTTCCTTTGTTCTCAATCCTTATGCAGCTCATCTATGGCTCTAGTCCTATCATGAATTATAAAACACCAGGCCTTTCTTTCTTCCAGATGAGCCCACAGGAAATATTTCAATATGAAGGGATTCTGTCTCTGCTTCTCCATTTCAGGTGGACATGGATTGGGGTAATTATAACAGCCAATGATAATGGAGAAAGAGTTATAGAAAAGATTGTTCCATTATTGTCCCAACACAACATCTGTTTTTCATATATAGAAAGACTCAGTGAAATTACAACTCCTCATGAACTTTCTGACTTGTTCAATGAAGGGGCAAAAATACATGATAAAATTATGGATAGCAAGGCTAATGTTGTGATATTTTATGGAGAATCTGATACTATGGTAAGGCTGAGATGGATAGCATATTTATCAAGAAAAAGCATAATAGATATTGTCAAAGGTAAAGTGTGGATATTTACTGCACAAATGGAGCTCAACTCACTTGTATATCAAAGAAATTGGGATACTGATATAATGAATGGTGCTCTGTCCTTCACAATTCATGCCAATGATCCACCAGGATTCCAGTCATTTACTGAAAGTAGAAATCCTTCCATGACAGAAGATGGATTTATCAAGGATTATTGGCAGCAATCCTTTGTTTGTGCATTTAAAACTTCAAGTGTAGGTGAAGTAGCTGGTGATATTTGCACTGGAGAAGAGAAACTGGAAGATCTTCCTGTAACTTTTTTTGAAAAGAGAATGACTAGTCACAGCTATAGTATTTATAATTCTGTCTATGCAGCAGCACATGCATTGCATGCCCTGATTTCATCCAGATCTGCCCAGCCATCAGTGGCAAATGATGGGAGGTTGAAGCTTCAAAATCAAGATTCATGGCAGGTAATGGACTGAGCATGATCTTGAAGAAAAACATTATTTGTATAAAGGAAAATGAGACCTTTAACAGAAATAATAGGAATTCGTTTTGATGTCATTTCCCATCTCTGGAGAGGATTCAATATGATCTGGTTTCATTAGCCACATCACATCCTGATGGATTAAATCCTCACATCCTGGACATAAACTTTCAATTCCTCCCCTCGGGATTCTGTTTTAATCTTCTATCTTTTCTTTTCCATCTAGCTGCACTCCTTTTTAAAAGGCCTCTCATTTAATAACAGTGCTGGGGATCTGGTTTCTATTGATTACAATGGAGAATTACTAGCTGGATACGATATACTGAACTGGATTGTTTCTTCCAACGAATCCTTCATTAGAGTTAAAGTTGGGAGGGTAAACCCTGCCGTTTTTTCAGACCAAATATTCACCATAAACGAAGATATGATAACCTGGCACAGTTGGTTTAACCAGGTAAGATCCTCCTTCTGGGAGTTTATACCAAAACTACTTTTTAGCTCATTACTTTTTTGGCTGGATGAATAATTCTGACCTGGTGAAATAACAACATGTACTATAATGCAACTAATAATGTCTACAAAGTTGCTGCTTCACCTGGACCTTTTATGAATTTATTAGTTAATGATGAAAGAAAATATTTGATATGATATATGGAATAACTTTCCCAAATGGGATTGGCCTACCCAACTTGTGCTGGCAGAAAGGGCCTACTGCAAATCTCACCAGCCAAGGAATTTCAGCTGGTGTGACCCAGGAAAAGAGCCTTTTCTGCCAAGGTTCTTGCCATTTAGAACATCTTCCCTTGGGAGATAAAATCCATCCCCTCTCTTTTAGCCTTCAGAAAAGTCTTAAAATGTGGTTGTGCTGGCTGGCATTGAATTCTGAAGAAGAAGCTATTGGCTTCTGGTGGTTGGTACACTAACAGAGAAGGTACCTCTGGCTCCCCCCTCCAGCCCCTTGGTTTTTTTAGTTTGTTTTCATTTCTGTAAGTTTAATCTGTTCTTTATTTATAATTGTCAGATGTTTGTGGGGGGGGGGGTTGTTGTTGTTATTACAGACCAGTTGCTCTAACATCTGTAGTTATGAAAACCTTTGAAAGGCTAGTGATGTCCCACGTGAAAACCATCACGGATCCACTGTTAGACCCCCTGCAATTTGCATACCGAGCAAGTAGATCAACAGATGATTCTGTTAATATGGCTCTGCACTGCATCCTACAACATCTTGAATCTCCAAAGACCTACGCAAGGGTCCTCTTTTTAGACTTTAGTTCAGCATTCAACACCATCATACCGGCCATTCTTCTAACTAAACTAAATCAGCTAGCGGTACCTGAACACACTTGTAAGTGGATCACAAGCTTCCTAACAGAAAGGAAGCAGCAGGTGAAGCTAGGCAAAATCACATCAGATACCTGTACAATTAGCACAGGGGCCCCCAAGGCTGTGTACTCTCACCACTTCTCTTCTCTCTATATACCAATGACTGCATCCCAAACGATTCATCTGTTAAACTACTGAAGTTTGCAGATGATACAACAGTGATTGGCCTCATTCGAGACAACGATGAAACCGCATACAGACGGGAGGTTGAACAACTAGCCTCGTGGTGCGACCGGAACAATCTGGAACTGAACACACTCAAAACCGTAGAAATGGTGGTAGACTTTAGGAGAAACCCTCCCATCCTATCACCTCTTACAATACTAGACAACACAGTATCAACAGTAGAGACCTTCAAATTTCTAGGTTCCATCATATCTCAAGACTTAAAATGGTCATCTAACATCAAAAACGTCATCAAAAAAGCACAACAAAGAATGTTCTTTCTGCGCCAACTCAGGAAGCTCAAACTTCCCAAGGAGCTGCTGATACAGTTCTATGGAGCAATCATTGAGTCTGTCATCTGCACCTCTATAACTGTCTGGTTTGGTTCTGCAACCCAACAAGACAGACCCAGACTTCAGAGGATAATCAGAACTGCAGAAAAAACAATTGCTGCCAACCTGCCTTCCATTGAGGACCTGTATACTGCACGAGTCAAAAAGAGAGCCGTGAAAATATTTACTGACCCCTTGTATCCTGGACATAAACTGTTTCAACTCCTACCCTCAAAACGTCGCTATAGAGCACTGCACACCAAGACAACTAGACACAAGAACAGTTTTTTCCCGAACGCCATCACTCTGCTAAACAAATAATTCCCTCACCACTGTCAAACTATTCACTAGGCTGAATTACTATTACTATTAGTTTTTCTCATTGTTCCTATCACCCATCTCCTCCCACTTATGACTGTATGACTGTAACTTGTTTCTTGTATCCTTATGATTCATATTAATATTGATTGTTTCCTGATTGCTTACTTGAACCCTATGACAACCATTCTTGACAAATGTATCTTTTGTTTTATGTACACTGAGAGCATATGCACCAAAGACAAATTCCTTGTGGGTCCAATCACACTTGGCCAATAAAGAATTCTATTTCTTCTATTCTATTATTGGAAGCCACTCAGAGTTGACAAAAAGACAGATAGACATATAGACAGTTCTTTATTAATATGACAGTTAAAAGAAAATCCAAATAGTTGACTTTTGCTTTTTAAATTTGCATTGCATAACTGCGGATGCGTGATGCCTCTTTTTCTTCAAATTTTAATTTATAAATTACAGAATAAATGAACTATTTGGTTAATCTTCTTTGAATCTGTTGTTTGGCTATTTCAGTAATACTAATACAAAAAGTTCTTTTTGGATCAACACTTACAATTGAATTTCAAAACTTATGGGTGTTCTCACCCGGTTTCTCAAGTAAATTGTTAGATAAGAAATTGAGCAAGGAGACCTGCTTTTACCACCTTGGTATAGACATTAATTCAAAGAGGAATTGGATGCCACCTTTTTTACATGCTACCCAAAAGGCTGCAAAAAGCAGCAAATCTCTGTTTAAGATTATCCAATCGAGATGTAAGCAAAGTCTAAAAAGATAATGCTATATATCTAATACAGCACTTTACTTGGAAACAGGTCTGCCCAAACCTAAACATTTAATGTATGAGATTGTCTAATGTGAGTAAACTTGAATTTCCTACCGGTGCTTGACCTCACTGATTCTGATTGATTTCTTACACCCAGGAAATTAGATCTCAGCAAAAAATGGTGCAACTTCTTGGATTTCCTCCCCAAGAAGTTCTTGGATGGGCATAATCACATAAAAGATACCCTGAATTGGAGATTCATTGATATACATAAGTAGGTAGAACAATGCAGAATTTCTGCAAGTGTCCTAGCTAGTTAAATGACTAGGTACATGTCCTCCAAGGAGCCCAATATTTCTCACTTTCTCAAAGTTCTTGAAAATTTTCACACTGCATCACTTTCATAGGCTTTCATCAGCAATCCTTAAAGTAGGCATGAGATAGATATGAGATCTCCCAGAGTTAAAACCTCACAGTAATAGCATTCCATGACTGGTATTTGCAAAAAGCCAAACCATATCAATCAACCACATCAAATATTACCCAAATCTGGTCTCAGTCTGTTTCAGTATGCAGTAAAGAGTTGCTATCCTGGTGCCAGAAAGAAAATTAAAAAACCATTGTGTAACATCCTGAGAAAGGACTAATCATGTGACTTAGCTATGGGTTGATTTACTACAGGTAATATTCAGTGTAGGACAAAAATTGGGCTGGAACTTCCATTGCTAAAGGAGGCTGTTGTTAAGTGAGTTTTACTTGATTTTATGATCTTTTTTGCCATGATGATTATATGAAACACATGGTCATTAAGCAAATAGAGCTTCCCACATTGACTTTGCCAGTTGGAAGCTGGCTGGATGGTTACAAATGGAGGTCATGTGATTGTGGGACAGTGCAATCATCGTAAATACATACCATTTTCCAGGTGCCTACATTTTTATCACATGACTGTGGGGATGATGTGATACTATAAGTGGAAGGGCTGGCCATAAGTCAGCATTGTTATAACTTCAAACAGTCATTAAACAAATGGTTATATGTCAAGGACTAACTGTAGTGCAGTAATAGTAATAGTGTAATATTACACTATCATTGTAATGCCACAGTAGGTATACTGCTAAAGTTTTGTACGTTGTAAATAACATCTGTGGAGATTCTCAGTCATCCAGGTCATAGTTGTCCCAAAGGTGCTTTTTCAAGAGGCAACTGGACTTTCTATTTGAAGATATATCGCTTCTCATCCAAGAAGTTGTCTCTTCAAAAATCACCTTTAGTACTATATATAATGGGTTAAAGATTATTTTTTGCAACTAAAAATGGTCAATGAAGCAACTTTAAAAGTAGCTGCAAAGTGGAATACAATAGATTCTTACAGTAACAGTTGTATATATTTGGAAAGGATGGAAATCTGATGCATCTTTCCATAAACAATACTATGGTAGTAGGCCAGGTCTACATAAGTAGAACTCAGCATTTAAACAACTTTATAGAAAACAATTATGCTTGGAAGAATTAGCAGTAAAAGGAAACCAGTCCACTAAAGAACATGGTGGCTAGACACCATCATAGCTGACACCTGCCAGATCATAAAACAACTCAAAGAAGTAGTGCAAGATCAGAAGATGTGGAGAGATCTGGCCCACAGAATCAACAAGTTTCTGACACAACTAAATGAATAACATTATCACATCATTATCATCATCATCATCATCAATTAGCTTTATTGTAATTCATTTGTTTCAATTAAAACATTTCTATTAAAAACGAGGTCCAGGCAGAAGAAAAACATCATGGCTTCAAAATCTAAGGGACTGAGTTTTGGACAAAACTCAGCAGCACTTTTTCATGCGGCTGTTGATAAAAATAGGATCACTAACATGATTGCCAACATCCGATGACGCATATGGCACAAAAATAAGAAGAATTATTCATTTGTTTGTTAACTGTTTTTGAATTGGGTAGCATACAAATTTAATAACTTATTATTAATTATATCCTAATTCAGACTAATATTGTTTGTTTGTTTGTTTGTTTGTTGTTTCTACTTCAGTCTCAGCCTGTTTCAGTATGCACTGGGAGTTGCCATCCTGGTTCCAGCAAAAAAATGAAGGAAGGGCAGCCCTTTTGTTGCTATGACTGTATTCCATGCCCAGATGGGAAGATTTCAGAGAAGGAGGGTAAGAAATGTTGGGATTTATCGCACACAATGGTAGCAGTTTTCAAATGCAACACTGTAGACCTGAAATCTCCTTTTGCCTGATATTATGTCCAATATTTTGAATGGAATTGACATCCTGCAGTATTAGGACTTGCTGAAGACAAATAAAGTGTCCATTATTATCCTACCTGATTCAAATGCATAGATTTTATGAAGAATTATATAATTATATAAAAAATTACAATTATTTTACATAACATTTTGAAATTAAAATACAATATCACCACCATTAAACAGATTGTTTAAAGAGTTAGAGAATTCTTGAAATCTACAGATTAATATTTAAGTGTTTAATGAACTGGAAATAAAAACATTCTAACTATGTAAAGAATATTATAAAGATATACTTTATATACTGCAGAAGATCTTAAAATCATTTTATTTTTCAGACACAAATGATTGTTACTTGTGTCCAGAAGGAAGCTATCCAATCAACAATCAGGATTCCTGTATTCCTAAAACTTTGAAATTTTTGTCTTACAAGGAACCTCTGGGATTCAGTTTAGTTTTCTTTGTTCTTTTGTTTTCTTTGCTCTCAGTGATGGTGCTTGGAATATTTGTGAAGAACCACAATACTCCTATCATCATTGCCAATAACCGAGACCTCACTTACATTCTCCTCATCTCCCTCCTGCTCTGCTTCCTTTCTGCATTCCTATTCATTGGTCATCCTGAGACAATGGTATGTCTCCTGCAACAAACGGCTTTTGGGGTTGTCTTTGCAGTGGGTGTTTCTTCAGTATTAGCAAAAACCGTCACAGTAGTTCTAGCTTTCCAGGCCACTAAGCCAGGATCGAAGATGAGAATATTTGTGGGAAAGAGACTGTCTAACTCCATTGTCATTTCCTGTTCTTTTTTTCAAATAAGTATTTGCATGGCATGGCTAACAACGTCTCCCCCATTCCCAGACACAGATATGGATTCAGTAGTTGAAGAAATTATTCTGCAGTGCAATCAAGGCTCTGTGACTATGTTCTACAGTGTCCTAAGCTATTTGGGCTTCTTGGCTGTTATTAGTTTCATAGTTGCCTTCATGGCCAGGAAATTACCTGACACTTTCAATGAAACAAAGTTCATCACTTTCAGCATGTTGGTCTTCTGCAGTGTTTGGATATCCTTTGTTCCAACCTATTTGAGCACTAAGGGGAAGTACATAGTGGCGGTGGAGATATTTTCCATCCTGGCCTCTAGTGCTGGTTTGCTGGGCTGCATCTTTTTTCCCAAATGTTATATAATTGTTTTAAGGCCTGACTTGAATACCAAAGAACACCTAATGAGGAGGAAAAAATGATGATTTTATTGAATGACACCCTTTCCCATACTTTACAAGGTAGCTTTTTTATATAAAGCTGTTCACAAGAATTTGTTTAGAACAGTTATGATGGAGTTAGGGACAAGTCATTGCAGGATGCTGAGATGTCTGACTGCCTTCGCAGTGGTTATTGCTTTTTATACAGTTTTCCAAGCAGCAAAAGGTAGAAAAGAGCAACAGCATTTTCATTGGTGAATTCTCCCTGCAAATCCTTAAGAACATCCTGTTGATACAACCTAGATGAGATCACGTACCAGCCAGGGATAATGTCCTAAATCATCCTGGCTATGTGAACTGGGTGAGATCATGTAGGCATGAGAGGCCCATTTGAGGTAGGCAGTTTGCTGCACACAACCTTCACATGGCCTCCATCTCTACATCTCACTCTTTTTTATTTTGTTTGACAATACGTTATCTTAAGAGGGGTTAATAATCAAGAGAAGAATATCCCTGCAATTGCTTGTACAGGGCATAAATCTGAGCCTGAGGCAATGTGGGAGGGGGTTTGGGGCGAAAAACTGTGATACATATGGTGAAAAAGGAAGGAAGACACTGAACAAACAGCACCCACCAATCAAAATAACTCAAATAATGACTAAAAACCATATGACATTTCCCAATAAGCCTGTGGGTAACCAAACCCAAAGGCTTTCCCACCAAGATCCTAAAGTATCAATTTTCAAATCAGAGGCCAAATAGTTTAAAATATTGAGCTGGTGCTGGATAGTTCATGACTCATCTGAAAGGTTGAAGCAACACATTCTGTCAAAATGTTCACAACCTAAATGTTGACGCAAAAGCAAATAATCAATAGAAGCACGATTTTGTAAAATAGCGTTTCTCAAAGCTTGCAGCTCCTGGTTAATTGCTGAAGTAGCTGAAGAAGTAGCATTAATTGTTTTTGCTAAATTACAGGCAACAGCATTAATGTTAAGGTGAGCGCGAGCAGCAAGTGCTGGCACACCCACTATAGACACAGCCATCGCTACATATTCCACTTTATTAAGTAAGGCTGCTTCGGAGTCACAAGTGCTATCTAGGGTGACCCCACGCCGAGAACGGCTCAAGTGAATTTGTTGCTTGGAAAGCAAAACAGGAATCAGCCGGCTGAGGCAACACTGTGCTTCACTAATATTAGCAGGAATATAATTAAAAGTTTCTTGACCACATGTGAAAAACATCCTTGCAGTAGCCAAACATGGGCAAAATTAAAGGAAATCTCTTCAAACACGGTTTGAAGTTTGAAGTAGTTTAAATTGGGTGAGTTAATGTGAAGACAGTGAGGATTTTTTCTTGAAGATGTACAATTAACTACTTTTGCACAGGTTATATCTGCAGGGATTGCTACCACTGGGGTATACAAAGATTTTGCTTCATTCATTTTTCGAGTGAATGTTTGGGTGAGATGACAGCTGCTGTTGTCAAAGGGCAGCTATTGACAATCAAACACAAACAAATGATGGCTAAGGAATTTGCAGTTAAAACCGCAAAAATGGCAGCGCATAAGTACTCGGGGGGCTGTTCTGCTTGCTGCTGCTGCAGCACTGCCTGCGCTTTGGCAGTCAAGTTCTTCACATCTCCCCATGTCACTGGATGACTGGAACAATGGGATCGGATTGGTCGCTGTGCCGTCTGGAGAGTCACCTTTGCCATTTCTGGGACCGGATCCAGGGACTGATGCCACGACATCCTTGGCTGGGTGGACGCAACACGCTGGAATCCACAAAGGTCCTGTAGGAGTAAGCACAGCAGCATATCCTCATCCCCACATTATCAGAGGGACCAGCCCCAACCATGTTTTATCTGGCAATGCCCGATAATATACTAGAGGGGGAGAGAAACTTGCTTTCTGCGGTCAAATTTTGAATGGAAATATTGCAACCAATTCTTATTCAACACTCAAATTGCATTTTCACATGATGTGAAAAAGAAATATTACACAGCTTTTGTTGAATTAATATAAATATATTATATTTATATATGTATATTAATATAATTGATACAGTATTTGGTCTCGTGGTTGAGGAACTAAGCAAGAAAGCATGAGACCATGTGTTCAAATACCACCTTGGCCATGATAGCCTGTTTGGTGACTTTGGGCCAGTCATTCTGGTTGAGCCCAACCAGTGGAAACATTTTAATATTTTGTCAGCCACCCAGGGTTATGGTTCATACTATGGGCAACTATAAAAATCTTTTGGGCAACTATATAACAATGTTGAATAAGAACTGGTTGTCATTTCCTCTTCTGAATGAGTTCAAGTCCAAACTTAGTCATGAAAACCAGTTTGGGGATTTAAGTCAGTCACTTTTTCTCAGCCAAACCTATCTCATAGAATTGTTGTTGTGGGGAAAATAGGAGGAAGAAGGTTTGTTGGCTATGTTCACTGCTTTGAAGATCTGACCCTTCTAAAAATTTCCCTAATCACCAGGAATTTTTCTCATGGTTGTTTAATTGTTTGTTTGTTTGTTTTCTTTCTGTTTTTAATGTTTTGTGAGTCACTAATAGTTGTGGTTCATAATATGGGGAGCTATATAAGTCTTTTAAATAGATGCATAGATTTTAATCAGTAAAATGTCAGCATTATCTGCAGCCTAATATTTTCTATACATATCATGTTGAATTAAGAACAAGGATTAAAACCAATTCTCCCATAAAGCTTACATGTTAATATCCGATTTTTATGCCTAAAAGGGCTACATATATATCTATAGCCCAATATGCATGATATTCATTTGGAAGTATTAAAGAAACTGAATTTTAAAAACCAGGATTCCAAAATTTGCCAGAATTTAGTGGGTTAATATATTATTTGACAAGTGAGCAAAGGCGGATGATGTAATCTGCAATTCCTTTCTCAAAGCAATGTGATGGTTAAAAATACAAGTTGAAAGATCAGACCGAAATCCAAATTTTGCTAAATGTAATTTATGCTGTGAAGGTCTCAAAGGATGTTTCTGTAAATGAAAGTTGAGATCTATTAATATATTTGAAATAATTTAATAAAATATTGAACTACTTGTTTCTTTGATTTGAGCTGTGCATTTGTGTCTCTTTTGTATCTAACTTGTTCTATCTCTAGTACCGTATTTTTCAGAGTATAAGACTAAGGTGACCAGATTTTAATATTTGTAAAGTGGGACACCATTGACGGGGGGGGAGGTTCTAGGGGAGCAAGATGGGAGGGGTCCTTCTCTCTCATCCTGCAGCTTTGTGCACCCCCCAAACACCCCCCTTCATCGCAGCCCTTACCGCTGCCATGGCTGGGGCTTGCCTCTGCTGCGTCTGGCCCGGAGAGGGACAGTGGCAGGAGAAGGAAGAAAGCAAGCCGCGTGCTGCCTCCATTGCAGAAGCCACCACCAGCCAGCTGGGCAGCAGCCCTCCGTGTGGGGAGACGGCCAGGCCTGCGCTTGGAAGAGGCTGCCGCTCTCGCTGCCTGCTTTCTTCTTCTCCCGCCGCGAAACAAAAGTGAACTGCGGCAGCGCTGCTTCGGGAGGGCAGGCAGTCGTCTGCAGCCAGGCAGGGAGGGAGAGCAGCGAGAGCGGCAGCCCCTTCCAAGCGCAGGCCTGGCCCTATACCCGCCTGAGGCTGCCGCCCGCCCAGCCACCAGCGGCTTCTGCACTGCACTTGTAGTCGCGTGGCCGGGCGGATTAACAGGTGTGCTGGGGACACCTTGCCCACCGCCTCCATGCGCTGCGCTTGGCAGGGGCTGTTGCCCCTCTCACTGCCCTCCCTCCCCGCCTGGCAGGAGGCGGCAGGCGAGGCAGGAGGCAGAGGGGTGTGCAGGGCAAATTCAAATTCAAAAAGCGGGATTTTTTGAAACGCCGCAGGACGTGGGACAAATTATTAAAAAGCGGGACTGTCCCACCAACAGTGGGACATCTGGTCACCTTATATAAGACGCACCTTTTTCCCCCCAAAAGTGGGTGAAAACTTGGGTGCGTCTTATACACTGAATGTAGCCCCAACCAGCCACCCCCATTCTTTGATCTTTGCCTGCCAGCAATTTACCTCCTTGCAGCAAACAGCAGCAGAGCCTGATTAGCACAAGCCACTGATTATCTTCCTCCTGACACTCAACTGATTGATTGAAGTTGCCGGCAAGCCCACGTGCTAAAATGAAAGTGAAACTAAAGCTGCACGGAGGCAAATTGCTGGAGGGAGAGGCAAAGACAGAATGTTATTTTCTTATGCTAACCAGACTGCGCTGAAACTGGCTGTATGTTTTTTGCTGCAAGGAGCTCAGTCAATAACTATAAATGCCTATAGAATGTTCAAATTATTAGACTTATTTTTAAAGACTGTTTTATTATTGTTCTAGACAACTTAACAAAATGAAGAAGCTTTTTAAAATAAATGCTTGATCTGAAGAGGCCCAGTGTTTCCCCGAAAATAAGACAGGGGCTTATATTTTTTTGACCCCCCCCCCAAAATGCCGCTGGCCTTATTTTCGGGGGATGGCTTATTTTTGGGGGGGTGTGGGCGGGGCACCAGACGCACCACTTACTGAAGTTTGACAGCTCCGTGGTCTCTCGGCTAGTCTGTTTAGGGAAAAAAACCTTGCATATTTGCAGAAACTCTTCTCGCGAGGCAAGAAATGGTGCGTCTCACGGTGGGGCGGAGTTTGGGGGTTTGGGGCAGGGGATGTGGTGGGGCAGGCCGCGAGATGCACCTCTTACCTCCTCAGATATCCCAATCTCTCCGACACCCTCCCCCTTTTCCTGCACGGTCCTCTTGCTAAACCTCCCCCCCACCTGCTTCTGACGTGTAAACCTACTGGCTCCGAATCCAAAGCGGGGCTGTTGCCTTCTTCTCCACTCCGCTTCTTCATTTCTGGGTGCCCAGATCCAACCTCCATTCCCATTTGCCAAGGCAAACAAGCGCGGCAGCAGGAGTTCAGGCTGCCCCCCCTCGCCAGCCTGAAGGAAGGGAGGAGGAATGGGGCAAAGGAAAGCGTAGGCCTCATCCTTCCCCTCCTCTCCTCCCCTCCCTTGCAACTTTTCAGGGCGGGTGAGGGGGGAAGAGGAGAGGCTCTCGCCAGTCCGAGTGCCAAGGCACTGATTGTGGCAGCGCTGGGCGAGGGTGCGAGCTCTGCTGGTCTGAGGACTCTGATCTCCTCCTCTCACTGGGTCATTGCTGGCAGCAGCCAGCCGGCTGATCACGGCACCTGGAAGAACCGGCACCTTGCTTCCTGCCTTGGCTTGGTGTGCACCTCGGCTTACCTTAGGGAAAGCGGGCGGTGGGTGGAAGGCAAAGCCAGGGCAGGCAATGCTGAGTCCGGCTTACCTGGGCAGAGACACAGGGCTCTGCACCTTGGCCTCCCCTGAATCATCCCACCAAGAGGCTGGATCCCCAAGATCCCAGCCAAGTGGGCCATCTGATCCCCGCCGGCGGGGATCGCTTCTCTGCAGACCCTCCGGGGGGCTCTTGCGGGGCCGTGGGGTGCCTCTTTATGCAGGCCAGAGGATTTGGGTAGCTCGTCCCTGCTGGAGGCGGCTGCAGCGGCCTCTGGGCTGCTTTCCCACTCCCGTTGACCCTTTGCTGGCCTCCGCCTCCAAGGAACCGCTCCAGCTCCGAGCTGCTGCATTCCCCTGGCAAGACAGGGACCAAATTGGGAGGAGGACCGGGGGTGGGGGGGAACAGAGGACATTCCGGCTGCCATCCCCTCACTTGGATTAGCCAAGCCTTTTGGCAGATGCCCAGAGTTTGGCAGCTCTGTGATCTCTCGGCTATTCTGTTTAGGAAAAAAACCTTGCATAGTGCAGAAACTCTTCTCGCTGCGAGATCTGAATGGGCGGGCGCAGGCTGGCGGGTGAGGGAGGGAGGCAGTGGCAGAAGGAAGAGCCGGGCACGGGCCGGCGAGCGAGCGAGCAAGGCAGTGGCGGAAGGCAGATCTGAATGGGCGGGCGCAGGCCAGTGAGTGAGCAAAGAAGGCAGCAGCAGAAGGCAGATCCGAACGGGCGGGTGCAGGCCGGTGAGTGAGCGAGCGAGGCAGCGGTGGAAGGTAGATCTGAATGGGCGGGCGCAGGCTGGCGAGTGAGCAAAGAAGGCGGCGGTGGAAGGCAGAGCCGAAGGGGTGGTGACAGGGATGGGCTGGATGCGCCCGTCTGCTGCTCAAGCCCTGCACTTGTGGGCTCACTGAACCCGACCGGCTTCGGAGACAGGTGACAGCCCCTCTGTCGAGAGAGAGGGGGCGTGTTTGGAAGAGACAAGTGTGTGCACGGCTGCTTCTGCTGCTGAGCCCGGGTGGAAGTTTGGCTTCTAGCCGGGCTCAGGCGAGGAACTGGTGGCTGTTTGCAGGGGATTCCAATGCAACTCTTTTGGCCGGGAGAGAGAGAGAGAGTGCCACCGCAAAAAAAGAGCGGCTCCCGGCATGTCCCCCCTTTCTCCCGGAAGTAGTTGGAGGGCTTATTATCAGGGGTGGCTTATTTCAATACATGTCCTAAAAAGCCCAGTGGGGCTTATTTTCGGGACATGTCTTATTTTAGGGGAAACATGGTATCTTCTTTTAAATAGCAGAGAATACTTCCAGAAAGCCACATCAATTTTAAAGATCTGTAAAAGTATAATCTGAAATGTCCTGTTTTATTATTAAGTATTAAGTATTAGTATTAAATATTAGTATTAAAATAAGGCAGCTGAGTTAAACCCTGACTTAGTCATGTTTGGAGTAGATCTATTAAAATAATTGGGAGGAGTTAGTGTGATTACATTTAAGGAAACTTTCTGGGATTAATATACTGCCATAATGTACATTTCTCCAAGTCTTTGCTATTTCTATGGGTCAGACACACATGCACAGAAATACACAGCAACAGTGTATATTATCTGTGCTGTTTGCTGTTTGGCAAATTTCTGGGAGGCAGAGGCCTTTATTCCTTGTTTTCCTCCCCCAAAACTAAGATGTGTCTTATACTCTGGTGCGTCTTATACTCCAAAAAAATATGGTATGTGTATATGTAAAACTGTATTTCTCAGCTCTCAGCAAAGCAGTCTTAAAGCTATCTGTGTTGATACGTTGGCCTGTTTTTGTCTTCTAACTAATTGTAAATAATTTACATGGGTATTACCAGCAATCTACAATCCTGAAACCACCAGCTTATATGAGAGACAAAGAGTTGTTGAAAGTAGAGCATGGTCTTATCAACAGGATCTTAAATCACCTCACAAAACTCAATGATTAAAGCCATAAAACATACATCATCCCTTAAAAATAGACTAATGCCCATTCCAAGCCTGACATTATGGTTCCTCAAAATCTTAAAAAATTCTTCTGGGGGGATCAATTCCATGTCCTCATTGACAACTATCCACAGCTTGCTGATATTCCTTGCTTATATCTTTCAGATGCTATAACTTTAATATTAAATAGTCCTAATTTTTTTATCAATAATTTCATTTCCTTTTACATTAAATCCTTCTGTGCTTTATTGATACCACAGTATATCCAGAACTCTAAGGACATGACAGAAATTAAACTTTCAGATTAATAAATAAAAAACAATGCCCCTTGCAATTAAAAAGTTGGGCAGTATTAAAAGCAGCACAACACCCCATTCAAGGATGACCAGAGCACTTTCATTAATTTTCAGAAACAAGGATTTGGGGGTCTATTTGAAATCGGCAGATCATAAGATCTACAAAAGCTATGGAAGTGGGCTATGCTTAGGACTATCAATTTCTATTCAATAGTTCATTCATATGATTTATCAGCTGTGCTATTATCCAAATATTAGAGTCATATTCATGATCATGCTGGACAGCAATGTTATAGTAACATCACTCTAGTACAGCATGTTCAACAAGCAGCAAAAAGCTGCAGCTGACCTCTTTGGAGAGCACAAACTTGAGGAAGGATTGTCTTGAGTGCTTTTTTTTCCCCTTAAGAAACTATCTTGTCCATTTTAAGCATCATCTTTTCAAATGAGATATAAATCTTTTTTTCTATCAGTCAGAACATGTTTCCTTCAATTCTCTTGGGATTTCCATAAAGTAATTGCATACCTATTTAACTTTGAAAGGATGGTAGTTATTTTGTTTATGTTCAACCAGATACAGAATTTCAGTGTCCAAGGACAAAACATAAAGAATATTATAAACGTCTCAACTTTTTCATGTTTCATGAAAAACCTCTTTTCGAAGGTTAGCATTATAACCACCTTTGTTACCAGAATACTAATATCACTGTATCATCAAAGAAACAAGAACTTAGGTGTCAGGGAAAGATTTGGCTTTTCTCCAACAATGTTAACCTTAATAATATTCTTACTAGCATTACTTTATCTCCCACTCTATATGTCACACAATATCAAATGTAGAGTTCAAAGTCCTCATGATCCATATCATATGTACTATCAGTCAGGTGATGTCATTGTGGGTGGCATTGTCACTCTAGCTACTTTCATGCAAGCTACTCTAGAGTTCACCAAAGTGCCACCACCACCATTGCCTGAAGAGCTTATGTAAGGATTTGATGCTTAGTTCTATGTATTCTAACTGTATAAGCTGCTATTAGATAATAACTCAATTAGTCTACTCTATTTTAATGTTGTATCAAAGTATTGGAGATTTGTATAATGTTTACTATTTTACCCAGCCAATGTTTCATGCTAAGTGTTTGCCAGGAGAAAACATCATTGAAAACATTACTATTCTGTACAGATTTGTCTGATAAAGTTTAATAGTCTGCATCTTCTCTGAGAATTTTACACATTCTTCCTCATGGTTTTCTTCCTTTTGATTTATATACCATTGAGATAATTGTAGCATTTGCTCATACATTAGTGATATGAATAGTTGTTATTAATATATACTGTATGTATGTATATATATATATATATATATATATATATATATATATATATATATATATATATATATATATATATATATATATATATATATATATATTGAGTTTTAAAGCTGATAGTTTGTGTAAATAAGTAGACATGTACATAATATAGCAATAGCAATAGCACTTAGACTTATATACCGCTTCATAGTGCTTTACAGCCCTCTCGAAGCGGTTTACAGAGTTCAGCATATTGCCCCCAACAATCTGGGTCCTCATTTTTCCCACCTTGGAAGGATGGAAGGCTGAGTCAACCTTGAGCCTGGTGAGATTTGAACAGCTGAACTGCTGAACTAGCAATCAGCTGAAGGTTGCAGTGCTGCTTTTAACCACTGCGCCACCTCGGCTCTTATTGTTTTACATATATTATATTAGAGGAAATAACTGCTTTATAAAACCTTTACTGCATTATTTTCATATACATACTAATATAAATAAATATTCTGAGACTTGTAACATGAGATGCAATCATTCATATTTTTTTATTTTATTAAAAAAAACATTTTAAATATTTATCTAACTTTGAATTTATCTTCTATTTCAGATTAGTTCCTAAATTTTACCAGAATGTTGTGGCCCAGGCATTTGCAGTCAACGAGATCAATAAAAACTCAGAGATCTTATCCAATGTCACTCTTGGTTTCAATATCTACGACAGTTACATCAGTGCACAGAAAACATACCATGCCACAATGTTACTGATTTACAACACGAAAAACTTTTTCCCCAATTACATCTGTGGTATCCAGAATCATCTGACTTTAGTGATTGGCGGGCTAGACTCCAAAACGTCTATTGCCATTGCAAATCTCTTGGATATCTATAAGATCCCACAGGTAAGAAACAGAGCATACCTGACTTTTTAGAACTTTTCAATTTTATTTGGTAAATTAGAGGCAGAAATTGGGATTCTTCTAAATAACATTGTACCTTGTGTGCTTCTTCTTAATTAAAATCCTCTTACCCCACTTTCTTTTAAAGAATGACAATAACAAGCTAGAGAATTTTAACCTAAGACAGGAAACTACTTTGATATGAATGAAAAATATGAATTATTTTTCTGTTTAAATGGGCTTGAAATATTTCCACAGTCATGTTAGAACTGTGTAACCCAGATACCAAAAAGTCTTTCATCATCATGGAGAGAGTGGCAATAGTTGACAGTCGTTTCCTATCAAACCTACAGTACAACACATTCAGGTCATCTTGCCAGTTGTCAATTCTCTTCAGTCTGGGAAGGAAGTTTGCTGAAGCCAGTGATATCTTTAAGGGTTTTCCACACATTTGCTGGTTCAGAACTGGTTCCTCAGCTTTTCAGAATAGCTTCCCCCCCCCCACCTGCTCTGATCTCTCTTGTTACTACATTCCTGCCCTGATTGTACAGCATCCTATCTCCTTTTCTATAGGCTTCCTCTTCGGTAGGACGTAGCTGCTTAAGTTTAGCTGTAAACCAAATTTGGTGTCTCTGTGTATTCGTAGGCTTCTGGTTGGCACATATACAGCAGATATTCACAAAAAACTAGCATATGTTGTCACAGTATCTCTGACTTCATCCAAATCTACAGAGGTAGCTTCAAAAATGTTCCAGTCTGTGCAGTCAAGGCAAGCCTGTAGCTTTAACTTTGCCTCCTCAGTCCAAGACTTCATTGATTTAATTGTTGGTTTTAGGGCTTTAAGCCTTTGCCTGTAAACAGGTACCAGGTGAATCATGCAGTGAGCAGAGTGTCCCAGAACTGCTTGTGGTAAAGGCTGATAAGCATCTTTTAATGTAGTGTAGCAGTGGTCTAAAATATTCTTAAGTTCTTGGCTTAAGTTAGCACTATTGAAATCTCTTAACACAATGAAAGTGAATCTGAATATTTTTGTTCAGCCCATAGAATATGGTCAGCTAGAGTTTGTAATGCATTGTTTATGCAAGCTTGTGGTGGAATGTAAGTAGCAGCTAGAATAAATGAGGAAAATTCCTGTGGACAATAAAGCTGTTTGAAATCGATAAATAATGTCTCTAAGTCCACATCACAAAATTTATTTAGTATAGTTACATTTTACACCATAGGTTGTTCATATAAAAGCAGAGACCCCCTCCCTTCATTTTATTAGACGTTTCTGCAATTCTATCTGCTCTTTGAATCTGAAATCCTGGGACTTGCAAGCAGTTATCATTAACTGAGTCATTCAGTCATGCAGCAGAGGACTGCTGAGTTTTTAAAAAAGACTGAGTTGTTTCTATTTAAAAGTAGAAGTTCATGTATTTTATTTATGAGTGAATGAACATTAGTTAAATGCAGAGAGGGGAAGGGAGATCTGCTTATTAAATATTAAGCAAATATTAATAAATTGAGCAAATATTAATAAATATTACTATTACTATTAAAGCCCAAATACAACAGACATAGCTACATGTCATAAAATACAATTCATTCATTCATTCATTCATTCATTCATTCATTCATTCATTCAATAATACTGCACTGTATTTAAAATTGCTCAAAGCATTTGTTTGTGAATTAAGAGATTAGCTCGGGTGTACACAAACTCTTCAGAGAAACAGTCAGAATTTTCTCCGAAATGTCACATTTTATCCATTTTCTTCTCTTCTTTCCTGTTAAGGAGAATACCTGTTGCACTCTCCTATCTCTCTAGCAGTGGACCTTGTTTATTTCTCTTTTCTGTCATTTCATTCTAACTTCAACAATGCTATGTTTTACTCACTCACATAAGTATTTCTTGTATTGCTATATGAATGTATGTCATGTTTTTAAAAAGCATGAAAATAACAATGAAATGTTGCTCTCTTTTAGCCATCTTTTTTGTCTTTTCATTCTAATTTCAGCAATGCTAGTTTTTGCTCATCCAAATAAGCATATCTTTTATTGCTTTATGAAGGTATTATATGCTTTTAAAAAAATAATAATTACATGTGACTATCTCTACATCTCTTTCCTTTGTTCTTGATCCTTATGCAGCTCATCTATGGCTCTAGTCCAATCATGAATTATAAAACACCAGGCCTTTCTTTCTTCCAGATGAGCCCACTGGAAAGACTTCAATATGAAGGGATTCTGTCTCTGCTTCTCCATTTCAGGTGGACATGGATTGGGGTAATTATAACAGCCAATGATAATGGAGAAAGAGTTATAGAAAAGATTGTTCCATTATTGTCCCAATACAACATCTGTTTTTCATATATAGAAAGACTCAGTGAATTTACAACTCCTCATGAACTTCCTGACTTGTTCAATGAAGGTGCAAAAATACATGATAAAATTATGGATAGCAAGGCTAATGTTGTGATATTTTATGGAGAATCTGATACTATGGTAAGGCTGAGATGGATAGCATATTTATCAAGAAAAAACATAACAGATACTGTCAAAGGTAAAGTGTGGATATTTACTGCACAAATGGAGCTCAACTCACATGTATATCAAAGAGATTGGGATACTGATATAATGAATGGTGCTCTGTCCTTCACAGTTCATGCCAATGATCCACCAGGATTCCAGTCATTTACTGAAAGTAGAAATCCTTCCATGACAGAAGATGGATTTATCAAGGATTATTGGCAGCAATCCTTTGTTTGTGCATTTAAAACTTCAAGTGTAGGTGAAGTAGCTGGTGATATTTGCACTGGAGAAGAGAAACTGGAAGATCTTCCTATAACTTTTTTTGAAAAGAGAATGACTGGTCACAGCTACAGTATTTACAATTCTGTCTATGCAGCAGCACATGCATTGCATGCCCTGATTTCATCCAGATCTGCCCAGCCATCAGTGGCAAATGATGGGAGGTTGAAGCTTCAAAATCAAGATTCATGGCAGGTAATGGACTGAGCATGATCTTGAAGAAAAACATTATTTGTATAAAGAAAAATGAGCCCTTTAACAGCAATAATAGGAATTCGTTTTGATGTCATTTCCCATCTCTGGAGGGGATTCAATATGATCTGGTTTCATTAGCCACATCACATCCTGATGGATTAAATCCTCACATCCTGAACATAAACTGTTTCAACTCCTCCCCTCGGGATTCCGTTTTAATCTTTTATCTTTTCTTTTCCATCTAGCTGCACTCCTTTTTAAAAGGCCTCTCATTTAATAACAGTGCTGGGGATCTGGTTTCTATTGATTACAATGGAGAATTACTAGCTGGATACGATATACTGAACTGGATTGTTTCTTCCAACGAATCCTTCATTAGAGTTAAAGTTGGGAGGGTAAACCCTGCCGTTTTTTCAGACCAAATATTCACCATAAACGAAGATATGATAACCTGGCACAGTTGGTTTAACCAGGTAAGATCCTCCTTCTGGGAGTTTATACCAAAACTACTTTTTAGCTCATTACTTTTTTGGCTAGATAAATAATTCTGACCTGGTGAAATAACATGTACTATAATGCAACTAATAATGTCTACAAAGTTGCTGCTGCAGCAGGACTTTTTATGAATTCATTAGTTAATGATGAAAGAAAATATTTGATATGATATATGGAGTAACTTACTGCATTCTGCCTCACACTTCCCTTCGACTGGTTAGGGCCCACAGAGTGGGCCTCTTCCAGGTCCCGTCAGCCAAACAATGCCGGTTGGCGGGCCCTAGGGGGAGGGCCTTCTCTGTGGGGGGCCCCGCGCTCTGGAACCAACTTCCCCCAGAGACCCGAACCATCCCCACCCTGCTGGCCTTCCGGAAAGCCGTCAAGACATGGCTCTTCCTGCAGGCAGGGGGGAAAGACTAAATCCATCTGAATTCCCCCCTTGGTATGGCTGATTGTGAACATTTTTTAACTTTTGTATATTTTCT
>JALIGW010000023.1:12739284-12864284 GCA_023053685.1 Diadophis punctatus similis | reverse complement strand
ACACCATGCCGGGGGACTCAGAGGAGCTTCTTCATCCAGAAGGCAGGAGCTTAGAACAAGCGCTACAGAAGGTCCATCAAGTGGTGGTCTGGGCAGTTCGGGCCGCCTCGACCACCTCCTTCTTTAACTGCTCATCACTGATTTGGCTCTGCCAGCTCCAGAAGCGGATCCCTTCTACGGATCTGAGATCCCATCAGAACATCATGAAACTCATAGCTGCCATGCAATTCTCAGCTGACACCACGCTCCAGGCATCCAAGTTCACAACTAAGGCCATCAGGGCTTCTGTGGTGTCCAGAAGAATGCAGTGGCTGTGGCAGTGGCAGGCGGACACGCGCCACAAATGGCATGTGGCATCCGCCCCCTTCAAAGGACAGCTCCTTTTCTGAGAGGCCCTGGATCCGATCTTGATCGAATCCAGGGACAGAAAGAATATCCTCCCCACCTTCTCCCACAAGGGGTGTTTCAGAACTGCTCCTTACCCCCATTGTTGCTTTCGTAGTCCTGACCAGGGCCAGCCCTTTTCCAGGGGCTCAGATCAGTATGGCTACAGGCACTGCCAATTCCAGGTCCACCAGGGGGAGACAGTCCAAGCAGCCCTTTCAGGGGGTGGGGGTCGCTACATGCGATGCCCCAGATGAGCCCACTAAGGTCTTTCCTATCGGGGGGGTGCTTGTCTCTCTATGCTCCCAGATGGGAGGCCATCACTCAGGACAGGTGGGTCTTGGAGATGGTGTTTGAGGGTATAGTCCTGGAGTTCCTCTCCCTTCCCCTGAGGTTTTTCCTTAGTTGCCCAGTGTCCTGGGTTCCATCCAAGAAATCCCTGATGGACTTGGCTATTCAACACCTGCTGGACATCAGGGCCATCCAACAGGTACCTCAACACAAGATCGGACAGGGGTTCTACTCCATTCTTTTTGTAGTCCCCAAAGCCTTGGGGGGATGGAGGGCAATCCTCGACTTAAAATGCCTGAACCGCTACTTAAAATTCAGACGGTTCAAGATGCACTCTCTCTCCAAACTATTCTTGGGTGCGTTCGCCAGGGGAACTTCCTGGCATCTATAGATCTCATTGAAGCCTACCTGCACATCCCTATTCACCTTTTACACTAGCAGTATCTTTGGTTCTGCTATACAGGTAGGCACTTTCAATATAGGGCTCTCCCCTTTGGCCTCTCTTCTGCCCTTCATGTCTTCATGAAGGTCCTGGCAGTGATAGCAGCCCACCTAAGGATGCTATCCATGCGTGTCCATTGTTATCTTGACAATATTTTAGTTCTGCCTCCATCACATCAAGTAGCCCAAGTCACCTCCGAATAACGATGGAGACCTTGGAACACCATGGGTTCTCTATTAATCTGAGCAAAAGCCACCTCACCCCCTCCACCTCCACCAGCACCTGGGGGCTATCATTGACTCCCTGAACTGTAGGGTTTCCTTGTCCCAGGAGAGGCAGGAGAGCATCAGGGAGCTCGCCGGCCTTGTCCAGGTTCAGCATAGGGTCCCGATTTCCTTACTATCCACTCTCCTGGGAAGATGATATCCACTATTTCCATTACCCCATGGGCTAGACTCCTTTCTAGAGAGCTTCTATGGCTGCTTTTGCCCTTCCAGAAGGCAGGCCACAGCAACTCAACTGCCAATATCCTGGTCACTCCAGACATCTGCAGATCCCTCACCTGGTGGCGTTCCCTGGCGATATTACAGGGCTGTCTTTTCAGGTATCCCCTGATCGGATAGTCATCACCACGGATGCCAGCCTTCTGGGATGGGGTGCCCACTCACAGGGGAGGATCGCTCAGGGCAGGTGGACACTGGAGGAAGCCAAATACGCCATCAATTGTTTGGAACTCCACGCTATCTTTTTGGCCCTCAAGCATTTCGCACCTCAGTTACAGGGCCGGCATGTCCTAGACTTTAATGAACAATGTTGTGGCCAAAGCACATGTGAACAGGCAGGGGGCACCCATTCCCGGACCTTGATGCAGGAGGCCAAGACACTGGGACTCTGGATGGAACGTCACCTTCTGTCCCTCTCGGCAGACCACATCTCTGGGATAGCCAACACACAGGCAGACTGGCTCAGCTGGATGACCATTGACCCGGCTGAGTGGTGGTTGCATCTGTCCCTCTTCAAGGACCTGACCAACATCTTTGGCCTGCCAGCTGCTGACCTATTTGCTTCCCCAGAAAATGCTCAGCTGCCGAGGTTCTTTTTGAAGTTCCAGTCCCGAGGTGCAGAGGCATGACCCAAGGACCTGCTGTACGCCTTCCCACCTCTCCCCATCCTTGCCAAGGTTATACAGAAGATCCTAGATGAAAGGACGGAGTTGATCTTGGTGGCCCCCATTGGCCCAGGCAACCCTGGTTTGCTGACTTGGCGGCATTGTAAATGGCCCTCCCTTGGACGATTCCGCTGAAAGAGAACTCGCTCAGTCAGGGTCAGGTGTCCCACCCCAATTCTGGGTGGCTCCACCTGACCACCTGGCACTTGAGTGGAGCTCTTTGACTCATCAGCAATGCTCCAACAGAGTCATCGCTACCATGTTGGCATCCAGGAGGCCCTCCATGGAGTGCATTTACTCTGCCACATGGCAGGCATTCTGCACCTGGTGTGCCAAGGAGGGCTGCTCGCCAGTTTGCATACTGGTTCCCAGAATCCTGGATTTCCTCCAGAAAGGCCTCGACAAGCGCCTGTCGCCCAACACCAGGAGGCAAATAGTGGCCCTGTCATCAGTCCTGACTTGCGGGGAGTTCACTTCCTTGGCACAGTTTCCGTCCATCTGACGGTTCCTTAAGGGGCTTCCAACTTAAGACCCCTGGTGGTCCACCGCTTCCCAACCTGGAACCTCACCAAGGTGCTGAACTCACTCACTCAGTCCCCATAGGAGCCCCTAAATTGGCTAGTCTTTGAATTATAAGGTGGTATTCCTGGTGGCCAACACCTCAGCCAGGAGGATCTTGGAGCTATCTGCCCTCTCGATCAGGAGTGACTTATGTGTTTTCTATCCAGACAGAATGGCCCTCCACCTGGACCCATCCTTTGTGCTAAAGGTTAAATCTTGGTTTCATAGGGCACAAGAACTAGTATTGCCAAGCTTCTGTCCCAATCCAACACATCAGCTTGAGCAGCAGTGGCACAAGCTGGACATAAGGAGGGCTCTCCACATTTCCTTCTGAGGTTGGATTTCATGGCACCACTCCTCCACCGCAAGGAGGCGGGACCGACTAAATGGTTCCGCCCCAGGTGCCTAATGGAACCGGACGGATTCCAGAGGGAACTTGGGGAAATACCTGAATCCCTGGTACACAGTTCATCCGAGTCTCTGGTCGCAGCCTGGAATCAGGCAGCAACGGGGGCTCTGGATCGGATTGCGCCTTTGCGACCTCTCCGTGGAAGTGGATCCAGGAGGGCTCCTTGGTTTACCGAGGAACTCCGGGAGATGAAACGCCACAAGAGACGTCTAGAGCGACGATGGAGATCTAGTAAAGCTGAATCTGACCGGACACTTTTAAGAACTTTCATTAAGTCTTACTTAGTGGCGATACGGGCGGCAAAATGTTCGCATTTTTTCCACTCTTATTGCGTCCGCTGACTCCCGCCCAGCCGCCCTGTTTAGGGTGACCCGCACCCTTCTGGCTAAGGAGGAAGGCGGAGATCCCTTGCAGGGTAGAGCTGAGGAATTTTCTCGGTTTCTGGCGGATAAAGTCATTCAGAGTCGGACAGACCTGGACTCTGATTGGGCAGTACAGGCCGAGATGACCGGGGCAGGTCTTAGTCCGGTTATCTGGGATAGGTTTGAACCGGTGACGCCTGAGGATGTAGACAAGGATATAGGAGCGATGAGCTCCGCCACCTGTTTATTGGACCCGTGCCCCTCCTGGCTGGTTTCGGCCACCAGGGAGGTGTCACACGGCTGGCTCCAGGCATTGGTCAACGCTTCCTTGAGAGAGGGGTCCGTCCCGCAGCCCTTAAAAGCTGCGGTGGTGAGACCCCTCCTCAAGAAGCCTTCCCTGGACCCGGCGGATTTAAAGAACTTCCGTCCAGTCTCCAACCTTCCCTTCGTGGGGAAGGTTGTTGAGAAAGTGGTGGCGCTCCAGCTCCTACGGCTGTTGGATGACACGGATTTTCTGGATCCCTTTCAATCAGGTTTCAGGCGCGGCTACAGTACGGAAACGGCTTTGGTCACCCTGATGGATGATCTCTGGCGAGCCCGGGATGGAGGTTATTCCTCTATCCTGGTGCTACTTGACCTCTCAGCGGCCTTCGATACCATTGACCATGGTATCCTTCTGCGTCGTCTCGGAGAGGTGGGGGTGGGCGGCACTGTTTTGCAGTGGTTCTCCTCCTTCCTCTCTGACAGGACGCAGTCGGTGCTGACAGGGGGGCAGAGGTCGAGCCCTAGGCCCCTACTATGTGGGGTGCCTCAGGGCTCGGTCCTCTCGCCCATCCTGTTTAATATCTACATGAAGCCACTGGGTGAGATCATCCGACGACATGGGGTGAGGTATCAGCAATATGCTGATGATACCCAGTTGTACATCTCCACCCCGTCTCAATTCGGGGAAGCCGTAGACGTAATGGGCCGCTGCCTGGATGATGTTAGGGTCTGGATGGGGAAGAACCGGCTAAAACTTAACCCTGACAAGACTGAGTGGTTATGGATATTGCCTCCTAAGGACGTGACCAACTGTCCCTCCTTGGTTCTTGGGGGAGAGAAATTAGCTCCCTCAGAACGGGTCCGCAATTTGGGTGTCCTCCTAGATCCACAGCTTAAATTGGAACAACATCTTTCAGCTGTGGCTAGGGGGACCTTTGCACAAGTACGTCTTGTGCACCAATTGCGACCCTACTTGGAGAGGGAGGCACTTCTCACAGTCACTCATGCCCTCATCACCTCATGGCTGGATTACTGCAATGCGCTCTACATGGGGCTACCCTTGAAGAGTGTCCGGCGACTGCAACTGGTGCAAAATGCAGCTGCGCGAGCTGTGGTGGGTGCTCCTAGATGCACCCACGTAACACCAATTCTCCGCCAGCTGCATTGGTTGCCCATTAGTCTCCGGATCCAATTCAAGGTGTTGGTCATTACCTTTAAAGCCCTACATGGCTCAGGGCCAGGTTACCTTCGGGACCGCATCCTGCTGCATACCTCCCTACGACCGGTCAGGGCCCACAGAGTCGGCCTCCTCCAGGTCCCGTCGACCAAACAATGTCGGTTGGCGGGGCCGAGGGGGAGGGCCTTCTCTGTGGGAGCTCCCTCCCTGTGGAACCAGCTCCCCCCGGAGATCAGGACTATCCCCACCCTGCTGGCCTTCCGGAAAGCAATAAAAACTTGGCTCTTCCGGCAGGCGGGGTGAAAGTGTGACGATACTCTTTTAATTTTTATATGTTATATGTTTTTTAACTATTGTATTTATTGCATTGTATTGTCGAAATGGATCCGAATATGTTGTGAGCCGCCCAGAGTCCCTAGGGAGTTGGGCGGCATACAAATCCATTAAATTAAATTAAATTAATTAAATTTATATTAAGCTGACAGCGGCATTCCACTGGTCCGTGGTGCTCTATGTGGCCTTCCTGCCATTGTCCCTGGGACAAAAGACTTCTTCATCTACCATTGGCAGGTAGATTAGGGTGACCATTGCAGCCGCATATGACTCATTGGCTACGACTAGCCCAGCTCTAATTATGGCCCATTCTACATGGAGAGCAGTGACATCAGTGGCATGGGCAACACAGGCATTGCTGGAGGAGGTGTGCCATGTGGCTTTCTGGGCGTCCCCATCGCAATTCGTCAGACATTATAAGATTGACAAATTCGCGTCAGCAAATGCATCATTTGGATGTAGAGTTCTACAGGCCGTGCTTGCAGCCAACACATGAGGAGGGCCGACCTCCTGAGGACAGACTGCTTGGGTATGTCCCATCCTGGATGATAGTTCCACCCACTATGGAGAAGGGGCGTTGGTCTTACCTGATATGCCTCTTCTCATAGGGTGGAACTATCATCCAGTCCCACACTTGGTTTGCTGGGTGTGGTTTGTGTCTGTATCAGACTACAATCCTAGACAGACACTCCTATTGTATGATGGATGGTTCCTGACCTATGTTGGAGACCACGTCGAGTCTATGTTCATCGGCTTTGTCATAACGGGAATCCAGACAAGGCGGAGTCCTCAAATTCAAATTAGCAGACTCAGTCCTCATCTGATTGGATGAGATCAATCCATCCTGGATGATAGTTCCACCCTACAAGAAGAGGCGTATCAGATAAGACCAACACTCCCTTTCTTACACCCAGGAAATTAGATCCTAGCAAAAAATGGTGCAACTTCTTGGATCTCCTCCCCAAGAAGTCTTTGGATGGGCATAATCACATAAAAGATACCCTGAATTGGAGATTCATTGATATACATAAGTAGGTAGAACAATGCAGAATTTCTGCAAGTGTCCTAGCTAGTTGTGGTGCAGTGGTTAAATGCTGCGACTGCAGGCTGACTGCTAGTTCAGCAGTTCAGCTGTTCAAATCTCACCAGGCTCAAGGTTGACTCAGCCTTCCATCCTTCCGAGGTCGGTAAAATGAGGACCCAAATTGTTGGGGGCAATATGCTGAACTCTGTAAACCGCTTAGAGAGGGCTGTAAAGCACTATGAAGCGGTATATAAGTAAAGTGCTATTGCTATAGTTAAATGACTAGGTACATGTCCTCCAAGCAGCCCAATATTTCTCACTTTCTCAAAGCTCTGGAAAATTTTCACACTTCATCACTTTCATAGGCTTTCATCAGCAATCCTTAAAGTAGGCATGAGATAGATATGAGATCTCCCAGAGTTAAAACCTCACAGTAATAGCATTCCATCACTGGTATTTGCAAAAAGCCAAACCATATCAATCAACCACATCAAATATTACCCAAATCTGGACTCAGTCTGTTTCAGTATGCAGTAAAGAGTTGTTATCCTGGTGCCAGAAAGAAAATAAAAAAACCATTGTGTAACATCCTGAGAAAGGACTGATCATGTGACTTAGCTATGGGTTAATTGACTACAGGTAGTACTCAGTTAGGACCAAAATTGGGCTGGAACTTCCATTGCTAAAGGAGGCTGTTGTTAAGTGAGTTTTACTTGATTTTATGATCCTTTTTGCCATGATGATTACATGAAAACACATGGTCATTAAGCAAATCTTGACTATTGCAACGCACTCTACATGGGGCTACTCTTGAAGAATGTTCGGAGACTGCAGCTAGTGCAGAATGCAGCGGCGCGTGTGGTGATGGGTGTCCTCAGATATACTCACGTGACACCCATCCTTTGCAAACTGCACTGGCTGCCTATAGGTCTCCGAGCGCAATTCAAGGTGTTGGTGATTACCTTTAAAGCCCTACATGGCTGAGGACCAGTTTACCTCCGAGACCGCCTTCTCCAACATACCTCCCTAAGACCGATTAGAGCCCACAGAGTTGGTCTGCTGGTAGTCCCGTCAGCCAAACAATGTCGGCTGGCGGGCCCACGAACGAGGGCCTTCTCTGTGGCAGCACTGGCTCTCTGGAATACACTACCCCCCGAGATCCACATTATTCCCACCCTGCCAGCCTTCAGAAAAGCAGTAAAAACATGGCTTTGTCGACAGGCCTGGGGCCAATGATTTTAATACAACACCAATCATTCTTGGCCCTATGAATGATTTATTGTATGGGTTTTTAAATTGTGGTTTTTAATGTTTTTAAATGTTTTAATATCTATTGTTTTTAATGCTTTTTATATTTGTTGTTGCATGTGAATTTTTACTGTTGTGAGCCGCCCAGAGTCTCTGTGGAGTGGGCGGCATACAAATGCAACTAATAAATAAATAAAATAAATAAATAAATACAGCTTCCCACATTGACTTTGCCTGTTGGAAGCAAATGGAGGTCATGTGATTGTGATTGTGGGAGAATGCAATTATCGTAAATACATACCATTTTCCAGGTCCCTACGTTTTTATCACATGACTGTGGGGATGCTGTGATACTATAAGTGGAAGGGTTGGCCATAAGTCAGCATTGTTATAACTTCAAACAGTCATTAAACAAATGGTTATATGTCAAGGACTACCTGTAGTGCAGTAGTAATAATAATAGTGTAACATTACACTGTCATTGTAATACCATAGTGGGTATACTGCTAAAGTTTTGTACATTGTATATACAGTAACATCTATGGAGATTCTCAGTCATCCAGGTCATGGTTGTCCCAAAGGTGCTTTTTCAAGAGGCAACTGGACTTTCTGTTTGAAGATATCGTGTAATGTGCCAGTTGGCCACTAGAGGGCCGATCACGAGCAAAAGAAGCAAGAGTGTGATTGGTTGTTCAGTTTGACAGCCTGGTATAAAAAGCCGGCTGGCAGACAGTTATTTTGAGTTCTAAATTACAGTTAAGAGTTAAAGTTGCAGTTGCTGTACAGAGATGTTCTGTTACAAATAAAGGCTGTTATAGTGAAGATCCTGTGTGCCTTGTGATGTCTACAATCACCTCGACTTAATATATAATACTGGCGACGAGGAGGTCCTGAATCCTGACATGCTGAATATCGTAAGAATAAATACAATAAGAATAATAAGAATAAATACAGAATGGCCACTCAGCACATGTCTATGTTTGCTCAGTTTAACCACCCCAGCGAAACATGGGAGTCTTGTGTAGCCAGATTTGAGTGCTTCTTAATTGCAAATGCATATGCTGAACTATCGGGTGACAGGAAGAGAGCTTACTTCCTCGGGTTTTGCAGTACAGAAATGTTTGAGACCGCTCGAGCTCTCTTCGCACCGAAGTCTATTCATACTTGGGAGGAATTACTTGGGAGGAATTACTAGAAAAGCTAAAGGACCATTATGTAGCTATGTATGGTGGCCGGGAATTGATACTGAAATAGAGGAGTGGGTGGCTACATGTTCTCCCTGCCAAGCTGTCAGAGCCGTAAATCCCAAATCCCCTCCAAGGGTATGGTAAGCCCCAGTGGTGGGTTCCTACTGGTGCAGTCCACTCTATAGCACTGGTAGCGACCCGCTGGTGACATCACAGTACCGGTGCAATCGGTTGCCGGTGCCTGGGCGCTGCCATTTTTAAAAAAATTCTTTTAAAAATTTTCTTCTGCGCATGCCCAGAAGCCGAGCTTCTGGCACTACACATGCACTGCCTTCCTACCCCACAGTGAGTCTAAGCAGGGGAGGATGGCTGAGGGAGCGCGTGAGACGCTGAAAGAATGGGCAGCAGGAGCTACTGTATCTCCATTCCCCTCCCTTCAGCAGTCCGAGAATCCACGAACGTGCGGTGATGATCCTAGGCATTTTTGCATGTTTGAGGCTTCTCGAGCTGTTGAGAGGAGTGGGAATGGGTGGCAGGAGCCTAGGATCATCGAATGGGGAGAAGCATTCAGGCCAGACATAGCCTCCTAGAAGAACCACTGCCGCAGTCTTGCTGCTCCCACTGCGGGGGGCTGTGTTGCGGGTGGGCAATGTCCCCCCGCTTCTCCGGCCACTGCCAAGCTCCCAAGGTTGCCAGCCTTGGCCACCGCCATCCGGCTCCTCCCACACCTTCCCCACCTTTAATGAGCCTGGGGTGGGAGAAGACCCCGGGCTCGTTTGTGATGGGCTCCAGGCCTGTCCCTGCAGACTACTGGTGGCGGTATCGCCATCAATGCTGCCAGGAGTTTCCCTCCTCTGCCGCCACCGCCAAAGCCACCTCTTCTGGCTGGGGGACTGAGCACAGTGGATGAAGGCGACTCTCTTGATGGGCCCGAGTACGAATAAGAGAAGGTGGCCATCCCACTGAATGAGCCCTGCACGAACCAGTGAATATGCCCCCCACCGGCCCTCACTCCATCCAGGCTAAGGATTCAGATGAGGAATAAGTCCCGGTTTCTCCCCAAAAGTCTCAGTTTCTAGCAACACACCTGGTGTTGTACTGAGCAAGTCCTGAAAGTTTCTTTGTGCCTCCTCTTTCTCTTCCCGCATCCCGTTGGAAGCTGCTTAGTCTGGCCTGCTTGCCTGGAAAAACTGAAAACCTGACAATTAAGTCTTTCCCCATCCCTTCGCTTGAAAATAATAAGAAGCTCGCATTTGACACTTTTTCTTCACTTTTACCTAAAGCTTCCCAAAGTGGGCGTTTTCCAAAAGCTTAACCTTTTATACTGTTAATTTTATACAGTTTTATACTGTTATTCTTTAGACTAAAACATTGAGGACTGTTAAAAGATACTGTTCTTTTAACAGTCCTCAATATTTTCGTCTAAGGAATCCATGACTGAAACAAAAAATGCTGTATGAGACTTGCTTGTCTTTTAACTATAGCATTTTCTGCATATAAAGGTTGCTGTGTTGCCATGATGTAACACACACTTTGTATGCAAAGCTTTTCATGTAAGGTATAAAATAGAAAAAATAGTAGTAACATCTCTCTGAAATAACTAATATATGACCGGCAAGCCACACCCATCCAGTCACATGGCCAGCAAGCCATGCCCACCTGGTCACATGGCTGGCAAGCCACACCCACAAAATAAGCCACACCCACAGAGTGGTAGTAAAAAATTAGGAACCCACCCCTGGTAAGCCCCAGCCAGCCCATGGTCCCGCATTCATGTAGACTTCGCGGGGCCATTCATGGGTAAAATGTTCTTAGTTGTGGTGGATGCATTTTTGAAGTGGTTGGAGGTGCGCATGATGCCCTCTATCACATCAGATGCACTAATTCATAGCCTATCATTAATAATCGCAACCCATGGTTACCCCGATGTTTTAATTTCCAACAACAGACCACAGTTAGTGTCAGTGGCTTTCAAGGGGTATTTAGCCAGCCTTGGCATTTGTCATGGGTTCACAGCTCCATGGCATCCAGCCAGCAACGGAATGGCTGAACGAATGGTGAGAACTATGAAGGAAAGTTTAGCCAAGCTGGTACAAGGAGATTGGCAGATGAAATTAGCAGAACTATTTTTGGCCCAACACACTACCCCATGTGTGGCCACAAATAAAAGCCCTGCGGAGCTATTAATGGGAAGGAGGCTCTGAAACATGTTAGATAGGTTGCACCCACAATATGTGCCTGAAAAGCCTTTAGACTCCGCTAGAGCCCCTAGAGAGTTTACTCAGGGTTGTGGGGTGTATGCAAGGAATTACGCGGGTCAGCCCCTATGGGTTCCAGGTACAATTAAGGGACAAAGAGGTCCCTGTTCATATATTGTAGAATTAAACGATGGTAGAATATGGCGCAGACATTTAGATCAGTTAAGGAGCAAATGGACAGGGCCAAAAGGAGTCAGGCATGAAACTGAAGGTCCCATAGAATCGAGCAGTGAAGATTATGAGAATCTGGGGGAATGGGCGACCAATTCAGGAACAAGTCCTGAAACCAGGTCGCATGGAGCAGAAGGATCTAACATAGGGCAAGGGCCGAATGAACAAGGAGGAAGTGAAAACGTACCTAATATCGACGAAGCCAGTGAAGCTCCGTAGCCAGGGGACGCACAAGTAGAGACCAGGAAATCCAGGAGAATCAGGCGAATGCCTGCGTACTTAAAGGAGTACGCATGTGCCCATCTTACCGGCAAGGAGTGTAATGTGCCGGTTGGCCACTAGAGGGCAGATCACAAGCAAAAGAAGCAAGAGTGTGATTGGTTGTTCAGTTTGACAGCCTGGTATAAAAAGCCGGCTGGCAGACAGTTATTTTGAGTTCTAAGTTACAGTTAAGAGTTACAGTTGCAGTTGCTGTACAGAGATGTTCTGTTACAAATAAAGGCTGTTATAGTGAAGATCCTGTGTGCCTTGTGATGTCTACAATCACCTCAACTTAATATATAATATATCGCTTCTCATCCAAGAAGTTATCTCTTGAAAAATCACCTTTAGTATTGTATATAATGGGTTAAACATTATTTTTATGCAACTAAAAATGGTCAATGAAGCAACTTTAAAAGTAGCTGCAAAGTGGAATACAATAGATTCTTACAGTAACAGTTGTATATATTTGGAAAGGATGGAAATCTGATGCATCTTTCCCTAAACAATACTATGGTAGTAGGCCAGGTCTACATAAGTAGAACTCAGCATTTAAACAACTTTATAGAAAACAATTATGCTTGGAAGAATTAGCAGTAAAAGGAAACCAGTCCACTAAAGAACATGGTGGCTAGACACCATCATAGCTGACACCTGCCAGACCATAAAACAACTCAAAGAAGTAGTGCAAGATCAGAAGATGTGGAGAGATCTGGCCCACAGAATCAACAAGTTTCTGACACAACTAAATGAATAACATTATCACATCATTATCATCATCATCATCATCATCATCATCATCATCATCATCATCATCATCATCATCATCTAGCTTTATTGTAATTCATGTGTTGAATTAAAACATTTGTATTAAAAATGAGGTCCAGGCAGAAGAAAAACATCATGGCTTCAAAATCTAAGGGACTGAGTTTTGGATAAAACTTAGCAGCACTTTTTCATGCGGCTATTGATAAAAATAGGATTGCTAACATGATTGCCAACATCCGATGACGCATATGGCATAAAAAGAAGAAGAATTATTCATTTGTTTGTTAACTGTTTTTTAATTAGGTAGCATACAAATTTAATAACTTATTATTAATTATATCCTAACTCAGAGTAATATCTTTTGTTTGTTTGTTTGTTTGTTTGTTTGTTGTTTCTACTTCAGTCTCAGCCTGTTTCAGTATGCACTGGGAGTTGCCATCCTGGTTCCAGCAAAAAAATGAAGGAAGGGCAGCCCTTTTGTTGCTATGACTGTATTCCATGCCCAGATGGGAAGATTTCAGAGAAGGAGGGTAAGAAATGTTGGGATTTATCGCACACAATGGCAGCAGTTTGCAAATGCAACACTGTAGACCTGAAATCTCCTTTTGCCTGATATTATGTCCAATATTTTGAATGGAATTGACATCCTGCAGTATTAGGACTTGCTGAAGACAAATCAAGTGTCCATTATTATCCTACCTGGTCCAAATGTATAGATTATATGAAGAATTATATAATTATATAAAAAATTAAAATTATTTTACATATCATTTTGAAATTAAAATACAATATCACCATCATTAAACAGATTGTTTAAAGGGTTAGAAAATTCTTGAAATCTACAGATTAATATTTAAGTGTTTAATGAACTGAAAATAAAAACATTCTAACTATGTAAAGAATATTATAAAGATATACTTTATATCCTGCAGAAGATCTTAAAATCATTTTATTTTTCAGACACAAATGATTGTTACTTGTGTCCAGAAGGAAGCTATCCAATCAACAATCAGGATTCCTGTATTCCTAAAACTTTGACATTTTTGTCTTACAAGGAACCTCTGGGATTCAGTTTAGTTTTCTTTGTTCTTTTGTTTTCTTTGCTCTCAGTGATGGTGCTTGGAATATTTGTGAAGAACCACAATACTCCTATCATCATTGCCAATAACCGAGACCTCACTTACATTCTCCTCATCTCCCTCCTGCTCTGCTTCCTTTCTGCATTCCTATTCATTGGTCATCCTGAGACGATGGTATGTTTCCTGCAACAAACGGCTTTTGGGGTTGTCTTTGCAGTGGCTGTTTCTTCAGTATTAGCAAAAACCGTCACAGTAGTTCTAGCTTTCCAGGCCACTAAGCCAGGATCCAAGATGAGAATGTTTGTGGGAAAGAGATTGTCCAACTCCATTGTCATTTCCTGTTCTTTCTTTCAAATAAGTATTTGCATGGCATGGCTAACAACGTCTCCCCCATTCCCAGACCAAGATATGGATTCAATAGTTGAAGAAATTATTCTGCAGTGCAATCAAGGCTCTGTGACTATGTTCTACAGTGTCCTAAGCTATTTGGGCTTCTTGGCTGTTATTAGTTTCATAGTTGCCTTCATGGCCAGGAAATTACCTGACACTTTCAATGAAACCAAGTTCATCACTTTCAGCATGTTGGTCTTCTGCAGTGTTTGGATATCCTTTGTTCCAACCTATTTGAGCACTAAGGGGAAGTACATGGTGGCGGTGGAGATATTTTCCATCCTGGCCTCTAGTGCTGGTTTGCTGGGCTGCATCTTTCTTCCCAAATGTTATATAATTGTTTTAAGGCCTGACCTGAATACCAAAGAACACCTAATGAGGAGGAAAAAAATGATGATTTTTTACTTTACAAGGTAGCTTTTTTAAAAAAATAAAGCTGTTCACAAGAATTTGTTTAGAACAATTATGATGGAGTTAGAGACAAGTCATTGCAGGATGCTGAGTTGTCTAACTGCCTTCCCAGTGTTTATTGCTTTTTATACAGTTTTCCAAACAGCAAAAGGTAGAAAAGAGCAACAGCATTTTCATTGGTGAATTCTCCCTGGAAATCCTTAAGAACATCCTGTTGATGCAACCTAGATGAGATCACGTACCTGCCAGGGATAATGTCCTAAATCATCCTGGCTATGTGAACTGGGTGAGATCATGTAGGCATGAGAGGCCCGTTTGAGGTAGGCAGTTTGCTGCATACAACCTTCACATGGCCTCCATCTCTACACAGTTAAACTGCACAGACAAAGCTCCTATTTTGAAATTGTAAAAGCAGCCTCTTTTTTCATCAACTTATGTGTGCTTTACAGAATACCCCCGACCTGCTCATTGTACACATCTATGTATAAACCTAGTCTTAATTTTGTGATACAGAATGTGGAGCAATTTGTAATTCCACAAAGATAAATAGGCTGCACCTTACATGCACCTTATTCATCCTGAAAAATATAAGATATTTAGCAATAGCAATAGCACTTAGATTTATATAGTGCTTCACAACACTCTCTAAGTAGTTTACATGTCAGCATATTGCCCCCAACAATCTATTGTTACCCCATTTTACTTATTTTGGAATGATGGAAGGCTGAGTCAACCCTGAGTCGGTCAGGATCGAATCCTGGCTAAGGTCAGAGTTAACCTGCAATACTGCATTCTAACCACTGAGCCACCATGGCTCCTTAATGACAACTAAGGTCATTAGGAAAAAAGAATTGTTTCTTGTCCCCAAAGTTTTACCTGCAATTTTTAATTTGAGAATATCTGACAATACCATGTTTCAATAGACAACAATATATGTAGTTCACGGTTGAACTGTGAAATCCTTGGTGCTCACTGAACTTACCATATTTTTCGGAGTATAAGATGCACCAGAATATAAGACGCACCTTAATTTTGGGGGAGGAAAACAAGAAAAAAAGAATTCTGCCTCTGCCTACCAGCATCAGATACTTCCACTTGGATTTTGATAATGAGCATCACAAATCTTTTTATCTGTTCTAACAACAAAAATGAATTTTGCTTTCTAAGATTACAGAAATGTGAAGTGAATAAGAAATTACAAGTAGTCATATATGATTGTATAATCTTCTGTGTTTTTCCCCTCCCTGATTGCAAAAAGGGTGTCTGAAATGTGAGGATCCTGGAGGAAAGAATTTTCAGGTGGCAGATTCGCCTCCCCGATTGCAAAAATGGATTGGAACCTGCCACCATGAAAACTCTTTCCTCCAGGATCCTCACGCTTCAGACACCCTTTTTGCAATCGGGGAGAGGAATCTGCCACCCGAAAATGCTTTCGTTTAAAAGGCTTTCAACGCACTTTCCTGGGACGCTTCGGGAATCAGGCTCCATGTGGAAGTGAGGATCACCGCCGACTGGAACCACCTGAAAATGCAATGTGCGGAGCGGATGGGCGGGGCTACATTCGGAGTATAAGACGCACCCAGATTTTCACCCTCTTTTTGGGGGGAAAAGGTGTATCTTATACTCCGAAAAATACGGTAGTTGTTTGTACTGATATTGTTACCTTGTTGGTTAATAAAATGTCTGCAACCAAGCTCAGAGAGCATCAAGGACTGAACAATATTCTATTTTCATGGCTCTAATTGTGACAGTTCTTTTTATATACAGTTATATATAGAGTCTAATATTTTCTTCATCTTTTGATATCAGGAAAAACAGTTAAAACTGAACCCTGAGAAAATGGGGTTTCCAATTTTGGCAAAAATGCAGTCATTTTAAATAATAACTTTCAATGTAGGCCCCCAAATAAGATGAATTTTGCAATTCCATTATCCGGCTAAAGTGTTAGTTAAAGTAAATATTGAATGCTAAGTCAGAAAATGAGGAAAATTAAAAAGTCATTTTCCTAACTGCAGTTTAAACATGAAAAGTTTCAAAAATTGTTTCTGACAGTGAAAAATATCAATATACTTGAATAATGTAAGGAAATGTTGTATTATTTCATTATAGTTTGATTTGCACTGTGCCTTTGCATTCCAAGTCTTATTTTGTTCTATCTACACAAAGAGAAACTTTTTTTTCTCTCAAGCTCATTCCTTAACCTCAGTGTGAGTAATGAAAAAAAAAAACCCTTACGCTTTCTCCTGGCATCATTTTAAAAAGGTTTGTGAGAAAATGTAAAAGGGTTGTGGTGGAAGAAAAAAATTCCCCTACCATTTAAAAGATTTTCAGGCTCCAATTTAATCAATCAACTAGTGAACGTAGCATGCCGGTACTATAACAGTCTATGTTCATGTGCTGACCTGTTTCAGCTGCATTTTCTAATTAACTAACTATAACTAAGGAAGGAAAGGGAAAGGAGTCCTTGTAATTTTACTCCGTTAGTCATTGCTGACTATAGGGAGCAGTGCTCATCTCCATTTCGAGGCTGTGAGCCAGTGCTGTCCGAAGACATTTCTGCGGTCATGTGGCCAGCCATGAAGTCATAGAGCACTGTTTCATCCACACCAAAATGGTACCCTATTTAGCTACTCACATTTGCATGCTTTCGAACTGCTAAGTAGGCAGGAGCTAGGTGAAGACAGGTGCTCATCCCCATTACACAATGCTCGAGTCTCAAACCTAGGCTGTTGGTCTTCCAAGTGACAGGTCCAGTATCTCAACCATTGAGCCATTGCGCCACCCTATTACTATAACTAAATTATAGATATAACTAACTATACTTTATATAAACTATAACTAAATTACATAAATATTATCAAGAAGCCACAATCCTAAAGCAACTAAAGCCTATCAGGGATCAAGAGTGTCCTTACCAATCCTTCTGTCACCTCACCAAAGTCAGCATTGCAAGACAGAAAAAAATACATCATCCAGTATGAGGACATTATAGTATTAGTCATTCCAAACCTGGCATGGTACCCTCAAGAAGACTCTTCTGAAGCAGGTCAGTTTCATATCCTCTTTAACCACCTCCCAGTTGGTGAAGAACTCTTCTGAGGTTTTCAGTGTCTGGCTTTTTAACATTGTAAATAGTTACACTTTTTCTCAATGATTTCATGTCTCCTTTTTTCTGTTTGTGTGTTCCTATGTTTTATGCTAATAGCAATTCCAAACTTTCTATCCCAGAAAACTGAATGAAAGAATGGTTTGTTTGTTTGTTTGTTTGTTTGTTTGTTTGTTTGTTTGTTTGTTTGTTTGTTTTGATGTAGGCTATAGCACTTTCTGTTCTTTCAGCAAAACCTAGGTCCAACATTCCCTATTTTTGCTCTGCCTGCCATAATAAGGGATATGATTTCATAAATACCTTTTGATAAAGATCTCAAAGATGTTTAGCTGAAACTAGGCCACAATTAAGAATATACCAGTTTGCCAAGTAGGCTCGTGAATGCCAGAGTCACTGCATTGTTTCCAATGTTCCTTTTCCCATTGTATCCCTATATCATCCCTTTCTCTCCAATAAATGTAAATTCAAACATTAATTCCATTCTTGTTATTTATCCAGTACTGGTATGAGCATTCAAAACATCAGGGGACTAGTTGAGAGGCAAACAAAAGTTGGAGTGTTTTTGTTTTTTTTATTTTCTTCTCCCCTCTGTTACATAGTGGAAGGATATAAAGTGAATATATTGGAATACATTTATATTATACATCAGTATCCTCTGAAGATGCTATCATCCTCTCCTCTCCTCTCCTCTCCTCTCCTCTCTTCATTATATTAATTCAGTAGTCAAGTAAAATTCCCACTTTGAATCACAGGCTCAAATACATTTACCCCAGTATGAATATTATATTACTCTGATTTGTATTCATATGCACAGATATAGAACTACTCTTCTAACAAGAATGATGAACTGGCATTTACAATACAATTATATTTCCAACCTGGTGTCTCTACAGAAGTCAGTACTTCAACTTCCAAAACTCCAGGCTATTATTATCATTGTGGTTTCAACATATCAAAAGAGTGTATATAAAGAAATAGGCTAACAAATGCACTTAAATTGACACAGTAGTGTTAAAGGCAAGTTCATGGCTTATTTTGTAAGTTAAAGGCTGCTTGGTCAATAATATTGTATTGCATTATTATGGTCAAATGCAGGTATAAATCAAAGTAAATAATAAATATGAAAGACAGGGCACCTGGTTCATCCAGCTGAATGATTAACATCTACTTTTTTCTACTGATACCTTTACAATAAAATAAATGAATTAAACTATATTCATATGTCAGCTTCTATTTTATATGCTACAGCTAAGTTCTCCCAAAATCTCACAAAAAGTAAATTTGCGTAAAGCAAGACACTGAAGCAACTGGAACAGCGGTGAAATGCTCCCGGTTCGCTTTTACCTGTCTGTCGTTGGAGAGCCAATCACGCAGGTAGTGGGGCGCTCCGCCCACCTGCCGGGACACTGCCATTTGAGTTCTTTTACCCTCTGCACATGCACAAAGCGTTCTGTGCATGCGCAGAGGGTAAAAGAACTCAAATGGTGGTGTCCCGGCGGGTGGGCGGAGCGCCCTGCTACCTGCGCGATCAGCTCTCCAACGACAGACAGGTAAAAGAGAACCTGGAGCATTTCACCCCTGAACTGGAAGGTTTCAAACTAGACAAAAGAGGTGCAGATAATGGCCTTGGTCCTTTCTCCATGCATTGTGCTAAAGGTTCTAAGGTTAGCTGAATTCATAATACTCAAAGGCAAGCAGTGCAGTATACATGATTTGGGCACTAGTAAAGTAAGATCCAAGCTCATATGGAGAATAAAACTTCTATTCAGGGCAACAAAGCTAGTAATTGTCTTCAGTCATCTTCCCTTAATACATTAAAATAATAAAAAGTAAGAAACAGGATGGCATGAATGGCTTTGTTTTTCTCCAGTCCTTAGCATCATATGCACTGAGATCCCCAAAAACATCATTTATTTATTTATAAAATTTGTATGGCTGCCTATCTAAAGATACCCTGGACATAGTTTACACTTTACAGCAACAATGAACCTGTCCAGAGTTACCCTGGGGTAAGATGGACAGTCAATAAATTGAATAAATAAATTGAATGAACGAACAAACGAACAAACAAACGAATGAACGAACGAATGAAGGAATGAACAAATGAATGAATGAATGAATACTATTAAACAATCATAAAATAGTAAAAACAGTAAAACAAAACCTTACACTTTAAATGATCCCTTGAGATGCACTGCAGCAAGCTCCAGTTGCCCTTGTTCTATAGTTTCTATGTACCGGTATATAATCCATATTTTCTTTTTATATAATTTATATTTTCTATTTATAGCAGGTGTGGTGCCCACATACAAGTACTGAATGTAAAATAGTAAGTTATTGTATAAAGTTAAAATGTTAAAAGGAACTTTTTAAACAAGTAAGTATAGAGCCAGAAAGCTTTTAAAATGTATGGTAAGTAGAAAGGGGGAGGTGTTTATCCCAGTGCTCCAGAAGGGAGGGGGGATAGATGACATCATAAGAGACAGCCAATCGGAGCATAGATAGCAGGGCCAGGAACTATAAAAGGCCTAGCTGAGAGAGATGTGGAGCTCTCTGTTATGTGGTAACTGCCAAAGGAGGTCTGTATTAGTGAGAAGAGTTCTCTGTTTTGTGTGATCTTCCATAAGGGAAGGATTTAGTGAGAAGTGCTGTGGAGAGCTGAGGGAAGCTCTGTTATGTGGTAAATTCCAGGAGGGAAGGCTTAGTGTGGAGAGCTGAGGAGCTGTGTGTGTGAGTTCCAAAAAGGGAAGACTTGTAGAGAAAAGATAGGCCCTAGGCAGTTCTGTGGGAAGCAGGAGCCAGGGTCAGGAAACAAGATTGCTTGATATATATTGAGTAATCTGTAGATAGAGATAAACGGTGAAATGTGCTCTTATCTATAGGCCTAGAAACAAAGAAGAATTGGATTTGCTTAGATTTAGTCAGGAAAGCAAGGAGAGTCTATTGAGGGGAAGAAGAGAAAAGAAAGAATTAAATGGTTGGTTGTGGTTTTAACAAATTCACTTGACAATTACTGAGAAGTTGTATTTAAATAAACTGTTTACTAGTTTGTTAAAGAAACGAGTCAACATCTGTCTATTCCACACATAAAGCAAATCTCAAACAATCCTGCAGAGCTTAGAGATATTGAAGAAGAAGTAAAAAGCAAGCCTCTAAAGGGAAAGAAGTGAAACAGAGGGTGCAACCCTTGGTCAGGGAGATATAAAAGGAAAATTAAACACAAATCGCTACCAAGACATATAAAACAACAAACCTGACTGGAAGGGGACGGGTGGCAATCTCCCGCAACTGGTGGCAGTGGTGGGATCCCCCGCAGCAGGGATCTCCAATCTCTGGGCTATGGCCTGCTACCAGGCCCTGGCCCATGAGGAACCAGGCTGCCAAAGCAGCAGGCGAGTACGCAAAGCTTCATTTGCTCATACACGGGATTTAGGCTGCATGCGCAAAACATCCCCCCCTGCCACTAAAACCACTGCCGCCGGTCCACAGAACCAAAAAGATTGGGGACTCCTAATCTATAGAATCTTTTCCCAGCATTTTGCTAAAAAGCCAGGTTTGAATAGCCTCCCAAAAGGTTAAAAGAGTGTGGGCCCAAAGGAGGTTGTTCCACTAGCTAGGTCACTGCAAAGGCCAACTTCCAAAGTCCCACAAAGTAGTTGTATTTCAGGGAAGTGGCCTAGTGCATACATAACCTATCGGACCTAGTGGCACAGACAGATATTCTTAGGGAGATCAAATTCTGCAAATAACCAGGTCCCATGTCATGTAGGGCTTTAAAGGTGATAACCAGCATCTTGAATTGGACCCAGAAGGAAACTGGGAGTCACTTATTTATTTATTTATTTATTTATTTATTTATTTATTTATTTATTTATTTATTTATTTATTTATTTATTTATTTATTTGTGAGACTTATATAGCGCCTCAAAGTGCACGCACTCTCTAAGAGGTTTACACCATTAAGCAATGTATATATTTACATTGCCCCCAACAATCTGGGTCCTCATTTTACCTACCTCGGAAGGATGGAAGGCTGAGTCAACCTTGAGCTGGTGAGATTTGAACAGCTGAACTGCTGATCACAGTCAGCTAAAGTAGCCTGCAGTACTGCACTCTAACTGCTGCGCCATCTCGGCTCTATAGCTTGTGCAATGAAAGCATAACATGGGTAAATCTTCGAACATCCAATAGCATGCAAGCTGCTACATTCTGGATTATATCAGCAATTTTCTAGAATGAGAACAACCAAATATCACCAAAGCTCAGAATTCTATTTCATCATCTTTCTGAGATAAAACCATTTCTTTTTTCTTTGCAGACATGAATGGCTGTCAGAAACATATAAATGGAAATTGTCCAGGTGAGACAGTATTTTTCTATTCTCACATTAATAAATTGAAGGGGGTGAATCTTTCAACTTTAACTCTGAACTTGTGTACTATAAACATATCCCTCTTTGCTAACCTATAGGGCAGTGATGGCGAACCTATGGCACGCATGCCACAGGTAGCACGCGGAGCCATATCTGCCGGCACGCAAGCCGTTGCCTAGCTCAGCTCCAGATGCATGTGAGTGCCGGCCAGCTGATTTTTGGCTCGCACGGATGCTCTGGGAGGGCATTTTCAGCTTCCGGAGGGCCTCTGGGGGATGGGGGAGGGCGTTTTTGCCCTCCCCGGGCTCCAGGGAAGCCTCTGGAGCCTGGGGAGGGCAAAAAATGGGCCTACCGAGCCCACCAGAAGTTGTAGGGCCATTTCTGGCCTCCATAGGACCTCCGGGGGGGGGCAGAGGAGGCCATTTTTGCCCTCCCCAGGCATTGAATTACGGGTGTGGGCACTCGCGCATGTGTGATACCATGCGCGCATGCACTTTTGGCACCCGAGGAAAAAAAGGTTTGCCATTACTGCTATAGGGAATGCTATTTCATCAGCAAATCCTTTGGGAATTGACATATGACTTAATAATAGCCTTTCTGTTTTGAATCTAAAGATTTGCATTTTATTCAGCTCTTTCACCATGGAGTTCACTGCTCACTAACAAAACTCAAAACTAAGATTGTTGCTTTCTTCTTTTTCTCTCTTGAGATATATATGCATAAACACTGATACAATTTAGAGGCACAGAGAAGAGACAAGATTATGGACAGGTAAGAATCCATAATTCTAATGCTAGGCAGTCCAAGTTTCAGACTTTACCAGGAGATTGAGGCACCATTCAAGTCAGGCAGTATTAACCACAGATGCAGTAATGGCTGGGCCTTAGCAGAAGAGAGAATCTTATCATTTGCCTTTGTACAAAGGATGGCATTTTTATTAGTTTTCCTGCTAGTACTACTTCCTCACATGGTGTGCAAGAGTGACAGGTGCAGCATCTATAATCCACACACTCCATATCACAAATACCATTATCTGGGAGACCTTATGGTTGGTGGCATTGTTTCACAGGCTGCAATTGTCTTCAAACAGATCAGCTTAGCTGAACCTCCCCCATCAGCAGTACCTGGAGATTTTATGTAAGGAGCTGTACTTTTAATTATCTTTTAGAGTTAGCAGTCACTGAAATAGTAATATCTAGTCCTGATATCTTACAACATAAGCTAATTACATCTGCTAACACTAAGGAGATACTCTAGAAATATAGTTTGGAAAGTATTCACACATTTAAATCAACATTCCCAAATCTTAGGTTCCTTCATACTTGTGACTCTCTTTACCAGTTTTCTGAAAATGGGTGGAAATTGAAGCAAGAGATAGAAGATAGTATCTACTTAGATAGTAGAAGTCTAATTTAAACCTCTTCTTTTTCTTCCTGTAATATTTCCATTGTCTTCATTGCTTTCTCCTGCTCAGTCTCTCATAATGCTACCTTTTTACATACATTTTTTCCAAGATTTTCCCTTCTGATTTCAATACAGTTTTCTGACTGGGAAATATTTATTCATAATTTGAAAAGTCTTCTGGAAAAGCAATCTTCTTTCTTACAGAAACACAAGTAAGAAACTTTTATAGAAATGCTAAAGTGTGTAAGCCTAGCTATTTGCAGAAGTTTAGCTATACCTTTAAAAACCATTTATTCTGTAATTCCTTTGTTAATTTGTCCATCTCAGCGCAGTCCATTATCTTTCTAATTATGTCCTCCTCTGTAGGCGTTTCACTGTTTTTCCAGAACTGCGCGTATATAATCCTAGCTGCCGTTAGAATGTGAATAGTAATGTATTGGATGTCTTTGTTAACTCTTGGTTCAATGATGCCTAACAAGAAAAACTCGGGTTTATTAGAAAATTCTTCCTGGGTTATTTCTTTAATCCACTTCCCTATAATGGCCCAATAGCTCTTAGCTTTCTTACAGGTCCACCAGGTATGATAGTATGTGCCTATTTCTTTTTTGCATTTCCAACATAAGGCATAAAGGATAAACAAGAATTAGACTTTTATATAATATGGAACAAATTTTATGATTTGTTAAGAAAAAGAAGGAATGTATAAAATGTATATCTGCCAACTCTGAATAATATAAGATATTTGTGTGTAAAAATTCATTAAATGTAACACGGTATATTTATATTAATAAAAGGAAAAATTATAGATTTAAAAGGCTATATAGATAATACGGATATAGTTGTTTATTATGGTAAAAAAAATGTAACTTAAATTATGTAAAGTTCCGAGGATAGCTTATTGGAGTTAGGGGCTAAACAGAAAAGCCCAAAATGTTTATTTGTTGTTCTGTATGTCACTGTTGTATTGTTGTATAGTTTTGTGTATTTAATTAAAAAATAAAAAATAAAAAAAATTAAATTAATTTTTTTAAAAAACCATTTATTCTGAGTTTTAAGTACTTTCCAGATTCCTTCAGTTCCTTATTTTAAATATAATTGAGTTCATTTATATAACCAGTACAAATAATTATAAAAACATTCACATTATATGAATGCTATTCTGTCTGTTACCTAATAAAGTTTCATGGATTATGTCCATATATATTTATTTATATATACCTGAGTGTGTATCTGGAAAAAAGTTATACATTGCTGTCAATTTGTGCAGAGAATGAAGTGTTCTGAAGCAAAACATTGGTATTATTTACCACTATTCATATTCTCTCATTGTAGCCCTGTTGCTAAAAATTACCAACACATCCTGGCTATGGCATTTGCTGTAAAGGAGATAAATGAAAACCCTCACATCTTACCCAATCTCACTTTGGGCTTCCATATTTATGACAGCTATGACAATGCTCAAAGGACTTATCAGGCTACAATGCTGTTTCTCTCATCAGTGGAGAGACTGATTCCCAACTACAGCTGCAACATCCATAATAATTTAGTATCTGTTGTTGGAGGGTTGGATGCCGAAATCTCTCTTCATGTCTCCACCATCTTGGATATTTATAAAATTCCACAGGTATTTTTTATTATGTGCATGAAATACATAAATCCTGTAACCTTTCAGTTAGGTAGTTTTAATTGCTACAGAACAAAATATTGTTGAATAATTTCTTAACATCCCTTTCAAGGCAGTGGCTATAAAAAAAGAAGAGCCCAATGACTGGCAGAAAGGGCTCTCCTCAAACTAAAAATATATATAAATTCAAGGATTGTTTTAAAAGTTTGCTCTTATTAAAGATGGAAACACGGTCACACTCTAATCTCTCATTCACACATAGCTCACCTTTTGCATGCTTCATTGGTAAGGTTTAATCCTTCTTAAAATGAACTCTTATATTTTATATCCTGAGTCCTTCGGGAGTTGGGCGGCATATAAGAATAACAAAATAAATAAATAAATAAATAAATATTCTATTTCTACAACATTATTAAAAAAATCTGACCATGTGTTTTGGACTTATTATATTAATAAATAGTCTAAATTACATCCTTACATGACATATTGGTTCCACACTACACCTTACATTTGTGGACTGCAAGGTAAGCAGAAACAAGAAGTGACAAAAAGGAAATAGCGGCTTTCTTGGGGAAAAAATGCAGGAACTTGGGAATCAACAGAACCAGATCTGTAAATACCCAGAACAGGAAGGTTGAAAAGAACATTCTACAAGTCAGACAAAGCAACTAAGACTTAAAATGAAGTAGCAACCAAAATAGTGATTTTTTTTAATCACACAAAAAATTGCAAATCAGATAAAAAATGAAAGTAGAATGCACCTTTCTTTACCTGTCAGTGAATATCTGCAAATTCTAGCAAAATAAGAAAGAAGGATCCATGTTCTTTCATGGATCAGGGGCTCAAAAATACACAGAAACTGTCTAAATCATTTTTAATTCCAGTAAAACATTTCAGAATTGCCTAATGCAATTTAACATCACTGTGATCAGTTTGAAAGGATATTCCAATGAGTTCTAAATTTAAGGCACCACCATAGGATTTATGACAAAACAATGCATTCACTAAATACAGCAAGAACTGGAATAGGATTTCAACTAAACATGTTAAAGGTTGCTTTGTGTAAGTACCGGTAGGATTCTTAATATATTTTAGAATAGAATAGATTAGAATAGAATTTTATTGGCCAAGTGTGATTGGATACACAAGGAATTTGTCTTGGTGCATATGCTCTCAGTAAAAGAAAAGATACGTTCATCAAGAATCATAAGGTATCACTTAATGATAGTCCGGGTACAAATAAGCAATCTACATTGCTTATTTATTTATAAGATAAATGTACATTTATCTACACTGTAAGGGTTCTATGCATGCTGTTGTTGTTTTTCCCCACTTCTCTCTAGCTTATTTATGGCTCGGCTCCGTTGATGAATGAAAAATCTCCAGACCTCACTTTTTACCAAATGGTTCCTCCAGATCCACTTCAGTATGCAGGGATTGTCTCACTGCTCCTACATTTTAGGTGGACATGGATTGGGATCCTTACCATGGATGATGATCAAAGCGAAAAATTTGTACAAACTGTGATTCCAGTTTTTTCCAAAAAAGGGATTTGCTACTCTTTCATTGAAAAAATTGACAAATTTAGTGATATAGATGGACTTTATGATATGCTTCAGAAAGGAGTAAAAATCTATGATCAAGTCATGGGTGGTAAAGCCAATGTATTTGTGATCTATGGGGAGTCCTTCACCATGATATTTTTGAGATGGTTGCAATATATACCAAGTATAGAAAAGACAAGTGCTAAACCAAAAGGTATTGTGTGGATAATGACAGCCCAAATAGAGCTGACTTCCTCAGCATTTCAACGTTCCTGGAGTACAGAAATAATCCATGGTGCCCTTTCCTTCTCAATGCCCTCTGCTTATCTACCAGTGTTTCGGTCGTTTGTTGCAAAGCAAAACCCCATCTTCAGTAGAAAGGAAAATGGATTTATCAGTCAGTTTTGGCAAGATGCCTTCAACTGTGTATTCTCAGATGAGGTTGTGAGTGATGTGCCCGAAGACATTTGTACTGGGGCAGAGAATCTGAAGAGCCTTCCTGCACCTATTTTTGAAATAGACATGACTGGCCATAGCTACAGTATCTACAATGGTATTTATGCAATAGCTCATGCTTTCCATGACATAGCCACATCTAGATATAAACATAGAGCAAGGAAGGTCAGAAGAGGAGAAAAAAATCATAAACAAGATATCCTACAGGTATTAGTCCCTCGGGAGTTGGGCTGCATACAAGAATGATTAATAAATAAATAAATAAATAAATAAATAAATAAATAAATAAATAAATAAATAAATAAATAAATAAATAAATAAATAAATAAATAAATAAATAAATTACAGGTAATCAATATCCTCATTTGCCAGAGCACCATGCATCTAGGTATGTTGGTAAGCCTGCATCTGCATTTCATCTGCTTTCCCATCTCCTGAATATGAAATAACAGCTCATAGCTTTGTCACAATATTTCCTTTCCATTGTGACTATCTGAATGTTTTACTTTGAATTCTATTGACTCCCTCTGTATGAAGTTTAGGATGTTAAAGTTATGTTAGATTATAACATAATCTAATTAGAAAACCCACTCTCTTTTCTTCTGAATCTCTCATGGAGCTGTGTTTATCTGTCTATGCCTGTTTCTGTCTCTCTCTCTTTCTGACTCTATGTGTGAGTGAGTGAGTGAGTGAGTGAGTGAGTGAGTGAGTGAGTGAGTGAGTGAGTGAGAGACAGAGACAGAGACAGAGACACACAGAGAGAGAGATGATAGCAGTGTTCCAATATTTGAGGGGCTCCTACAAAGATGAGAGGGTCAAACTATTTTCCAAAGCACCAATAGGCAAGATGAGAAACAATGGATGGAAACTAACCAAGGAGAGAAGCTAGAACTGAGGAGAAATCAAAGAGAGCAATCAACCAATGGAACAACTTGCTTTCAGAAGTTGTAGGTGCTCCATAACTGGAGGCTTGAAAAAAGAGCCTGGAAAATCATTTATCTGAAATGGTATAGGGTAGTGATAGCGAATCTTTTTTTGCTCGGGTGCCATAAGGGCACGCGCGCAATAGTGCAAGTGTGCGTGCCCACACCCATAATGAAATGCCCTCCCTCTGTGCATGCGCGCATAACCCCCCACGCATGCGCGCAGGGCTCACTGAAGCCTCCGAAGCCTGTGGATGGCAAAAAACGGACCCAACAGGCCTACCGGAAGTTTAGAAATGAACTTCCTGTTGGACCATTTTTCACCGTCCCCAGGCTTCAGGAGGCTTTCCTGAAGCCTGGGGAGGGTAAAAAATGGCCTAACGGCCCAACTGGAAGTTCATTTCTGAACTTCTGGTAGGGCCATTGGGTCCGTTTTTTGCCATCCACAGGCTCCAGAGGCTTTCCTGAAGCCTGGGGAAGACAAAAATGACCTCCCCCGCCCTACGGAAGGCCGAAAATCAGCTGGCCAGCACGCACATGCATGCTGGAGCTGACATTGGGCAACACCTCCTGTGTCCTCAGATATGGCTCTGCATGCCACCTGTGGCACGCATGCCATAGGTTCACCATCACGGGTATAGGGTCTCCTGCTTGTCTAGAACACCTGCAAGGTCCTTTCCAATTCTATTGTTCTATGTATGTGTGATTCAGTTACAATAAATGTAAAATATATGAACAAAGAATGCAGTTGTATATACAGTATATTTTATGCTATGAAAACTACCATCATGGGAATGAGTAATTTAACCTTCCAAAAACTCTTGCATTTTTGTTTGTTTGTTTGTTTGTTTATTTGCTCAGCTTCATTACTTTCTAAGAGGAGTCTCTTTTAACAATAGTGCTGGGGACCAGATCTCCTTTGACCAAAATGGCATAGTAAGAGCTGGATTTGACATTATCAACTGGATTGCTTTCCCAAACAAATCATTTCTTCGTGTAAAAGTTGGGAAGGTGGATCACCTAGCTCCTCCAGATCAAGGTTTAACTATCAATGATTACCTCATTACATGGCACATTTTGTTCAACCAGGTAAAGTCCAGTTATCCCACCTGATTCTGAATTAATTCTGACTTTTATTCTGGGATTCACTTTTTAGACAATGCTAGATGTGTATCAAATATTGAGTTTAATAAGTTTTATGTCAATTCATATGATGAGATCCTACTCATATCAGCTTAGATGGCTAACTCTGCTAATTATGTCTGGAACAAAAATATATTATTTAATATTACATCTATTACTGAAAATTGGTGTGAAATGAAGTTGAGTTGTTCTACACTTGTACCTATTGGTTTAAGCTTTCTTAATATCGGAACCTTTCCTCTTTTAAATTTGAAATCTATTGCTTCATCTGTACTGGCATGTACAATTAATCCTTGACTTTGTTTAGCAACTGTTCAAAGATACAATGCAATTGGTCCTCACACTAACAACCATTGCTGCATTCCCATGATCACATGAGCAAAATTTGGGCGCTTGACACTTGGTATTTGTTTGTAATTTTATGTATTTGATTTATTTATTTGATTTATGTATTCATTTGATTTTCTGGTTTGTATGATGACTATAGGATCTGATATGGGATTTATGATGGTTACACAATCTTGAGGTTACATGATCACCATTTGCGACCTTCCCAGCCAGTTTCCAACCAGCAAAGTCAAATGGGAAAACTGGATTAATGTAACAACCACTTAATTTACTTTACAACTGAAGTGATTTGCTTAACAACTGTAGCAAAAAAAATTGACATGGCTCAATCTTAACAACTGCCTTACTCAGAAATAGAAATGTTGTTCTCAATTGTGGTTGTAAGTCAAGGACTATTTGTATGCTGCATTGGTCAAACCAGAGTTTTTGCTTGATACAAATAGAGTTAGTCATGGCATGCTGATAAACTGATGGTGAACTAGTGAAATTTATATATCTAAATTCTTTGCAGGATGTGGATTCTAAATGAGAGCTCACATAGATCAAGTGACTGTCTAAATAATAAATAATTCTGTTTAAATAAAAAATAATTGTGTCACTCTTGTGGCCTTTACTGACCATATAAATCTAAGAATTGCAATACCTATGTCATTATTCCTAACCCAGATCATACTGGCCAAGGAAGTTGGGTGTGGATTAGAACCCCAATGAAATAATAGCAGCAAGTCTTAGTCATAGCCCAATTTTAAATGAAATTACCAGATTAAAAAGATTGAAGAGGTTAGGACATAATAAATAATACTAGATGCATGTAGTTTGAATTAGATTAGGTTGCTATTAAAGGCACCAACTTTTACCATATATATTATACAAACCCTAAATACTCTAGTGAGGTATATCAGATACCATATTTCAGGGTTGACACCCAGATCTTCAGAGTAGCACAGTTGACTTCAGAAGTGACCATTGGGGGAATATTAAAATAAGAAGACATCCATTAGTATCACTTATAACATTTAAGATGTCCGGCAGTATATGATAAAGTGTTTGGATGCTTTTAGCTAAATTGAGACAGGTAGTTCTCTGATTTATTTTGTCCAAAATAAAGTAAGCACCTGCAAGATGGTAACCTCTTCTATTTCTACAATAGCAAAGTTTCGTTTCCACTTTTTGGAATACAATATTTTATTGCCTGCTAAAGGTTCTACCAGTTGTTGTTTGAGAAATGGAAATTACCTCTTTTGTTGCAAGACAATAATTTTGTCAGAGAGCTATTTTACTATATTTGTTTATTGCCTTTTCTGCTTTAAACAAATTAATGGGGAGGGGGATTTCTTAAAGTATATTAATGGATGAACATAAGCAGAAGTGTTACGGATCAGAAAGATATTAATGTGTGCATTAAATGTTGACAAAAATATATGCCTTTTTCAGACTATTGTTATCTTCTTTTATTCCTAGGTACAGCCTATTTCTATCTGTACTGAGAGCTGTTATCCAGGTTTCAGCAAGAAAGTCAAGGAAGGGCAGCCATTTTGCTGCTATGATTGCATCCCATGCCCAGATGGGAGCATTTCAACTGAGAATGGTAAAAAAAATCATTTGATCTGGATTACCTGAAATAAATGTGCATAAAATTGAAGTACATGTAGTCTTCAACTTGTGATTACAACTTAAAAGTCCTCAATTTATAAGCCCAAAATTTCTATTGCTAAGCAAGACAATTGTTAAATGAGTTTTTGCCCAATGTTATGACCTTTCTTGCCACAATTGTTAAATGAATCACTCAGTCCTCAGGGAGTAGGGCAGCATAGAAAAACTACCAATAAATAAATAAATAAATAAAACTGCAGTTAAGGTTAACAAGGTTGTTAAGTAAATCTAACTTCTCCATTGACTTTGCTTGTCAGAATCTTACAAAAGCTGATCACATGATCTCAGGACACTGCAACTGTCATGAATACATGCCAGTTGCCAAGCATTTGGATTTTGATCATGTGACCACAGGGATGCTCCAATGGCCGTGAGTTAGTTTTTTCAATGCTGTTGTAACTTTGAATAGTCACCAAACAAATGTTTGTAAGTCGATGACTACCTGTATACTATGTTTTGAGTTACTCCGGGTAGTAGGAAGCTGTGATATGTTGATAAGTCATTTCTCAAACCAATGGATATATTCTGCTCAATGGAAGTTCAAACATAGTTTGCTCATGAATCATTAGTAACTATTTCCTGCTTTAAAGAATCAATCTGTCTTTTTTTTAAAATTAACATCTGCCATTCAGGAATGTATGAAATATACTTGCATATATGCTCCTCTCTGTGACAGTTAAGCGTGGGGTGCTTTGTGGCAGGGGTTTGTCTGTTTGAATTCTAAATTCTCAGACTTTGGCGTCTTTCTTTTCTTTTCTTTTTTGTGTGTGTTTTCTTTATTTTCTTTATATAACATATAAAAATTCAATTTCCATCAAACAGCGTGTGATCTGGGTACAATTGTGTTTAAGCAGTCATGATCCACACATTTGTTGTAATGTTATTCATCACAATAATATTCATCACAATAATACTAATAATATAATAGTATAATAATATAATAACAATAATACTTAACATTATCTTCTTTAACAACTTTCCACTTTAACATTCCCTCTTTTTATATCTCTTCCTTTCTAACTTCTGTTTCTATTGTCTAGCCATTGATAAAATATGTCCCATATAAAAAAATATTCAGCTTCTTCGCTATCCTTAATAGTAAGCATTAATCTATTCATTTCTGCACATTCTAGTATTTTCTTAATTACATTCTCATCATTTTTCCATTGCTGTGCAAATACAATTCTGGCTGTGGTTAGTATATGTAAAACCAGATATATAATCCTTTTATCATATTTTTCCGGTAGGATGCCCAACAAAAATGTCTGTAGTTTCAAGTCTATGTGCTGCTTTATCATTTTTTCCAACAAAGTATGTATTTTCATCCAATATTTTTTAGCTTTTGGGCATGTCCACCTCATATGGTAATATGAACCAGATAATTGATTATACTTCCAGCATTTAGCGGATCTATCTTTATACATTTTTGCCAGTCTTGCTGGTGCAAAATAGTCAATTTAATATTTCTATCCCATAGTTTCTGCCATTTATCTAATTTTATTGCATATCCAAAGTTTTTAGCCCAAGCAATCATTGTCTCCTTTACCTGCTCACTTTCAAGTTTAATACTTAATAAATAACAATATAATTTCTTTATCAGTTTTTCATCTGTTCCAGTTAATATCTGGTCTAAATCTGTCAACTCTTTGTTAAAACCATACGTTTTAGCTTCTTTCTCGTAACAAGATTGTATCTGCATGTATGGGCACCATGCAATTTCCATCCCTTGAATACTAAGTTCCTGCTTGGTTTTTAATTCCCCTTTTTCATTCAAAATATCTTTGTATCTTACAATTTTTTTCATGTTAATAACATTAGGATGTACCAATGTTTCCATAGTAGAAAGCCAGACTGGTATTTTCAAATAGTGTTGTTCTTTTATTTTAAACCAAACTAATAACAATGAATTCCTAATGTAGTGTCTTTGAAAATAACTATGTATCTTATTCTTCCCATAGTCGAAGGTCATGACCTTCTAAAGTTAATAATCTTGTATGTCTCAAACTAATCCATTCTTTCACCCATGTGAGTACCGAGGCCTGATAGTACAATTCCCAATCTGGTAGTCCAAAGCATATCCATGAACACCAACTAGAAATCAGAAGACATAATGAAAATTCCTTAATTGCATAACACATGGACAGACTTCACTGTGTTTTAACTAGGAAACCATGAACATCCTAGAGCAAGCTAAGTCCTAGAGCAAGCTAAGTCCAAAAATGATAGAGAATTGCTGGAACCCTGACATTCAGACAAATCAGCCATTAACAGGCACATAGAGATACACAACATCTATGTATCATTTCAAAAGGAATAATCAAAAAGCTAAAAGACCACACCATCTACGTGCTATCAATCAACACCCAGAAAAGATTAACACCAACATTAATGCTACACCAACAATTAAGCAGTAAATACCCGAAACACTGAACTACCAACTCTGACAATCAAACACTAATCAACAGCACTGTAGTATTGCTGCTGTTACCTAGTTTGGTAATGAAATGTCTACAAGAAAACAACCAAGTTCAGAGAGCACCAAGAACCCCACAGTTTAACCCTGAGCTACAAATATTCTCTTCTGTCAGTAGCATTATTTTTCTGGACTCCCTATCTAGGGCTTCTAGTTCATAACTAATGTCCAGCTGTGTATCTAATATCTGGAATTGTCGAGGTGTTAATTGCCTTGATTATTTCTCTTTCACTGAATTTGAACAGTTTCACTCTTCCGATGTTGTTGTAATATGTCTATGCTTCTACTCTTCATGTAGACAGATTCTTAATTTTAAATATAATTCAAAAGATAAAAAGATGCCATCGCCCGGCGAAGCCTCAGGGGCAGTCCAGGAGTTCATGGCTTCCATGACAACCATGGACCTGACCCAAGTAGTTCAGGGTCCGACTCATGAGGGTGGTCACACGCTTGACCTTGTGTTTCTCTCAGGACAGTGGAGAGATGATCTGAGGCTGAGGTTTTTAGTCACAGTATCCTTGTCGTGGTCAGATCATTTCCTTCTGAGGTTGGATTTCATGGCACCACTCCTCCACCGCAAGGAGGCGGGACCGATTAAGTGGTTCCGCCCCAGGCGCCTAATGGAACCCGACGGATTCCAGAGGGAACTTGGGGAAATACCTGAATCCCTGGTACACAGTTCATCCGAGTCTCTGGTTGCGGCCTGGAATCAGGCAGCAGTAGGGGCTCTGGATCGGATTGCGCCTTTGCGGCCTCTCCGTGGAAGTGGATCCAGGAGGGCTCCTTGGTTTACCGAGGAACTCCGGGAGATGAAGCGCCACAAGAGACGCCTAGAGCGACGATGGAGATCTAGTAAAGCTGAGTCTGACCGGACACTTTTAAGAACTTTCATTAAGTCTTACTTAGTGGCGATAAGGGCGGCAAAATGTTCGCATTTTTCCGCTCTTATTGCGTCCGCTGACTCCCGCCCAGCCGCCCTGTTTAGCGTGACCCGCACCCTTCTTGCTAAGGAGGAAGGTGGAGATCCCTTGCAGGGTATTGCTGAGGAATTTTCTCGGTTTCTGGCGGATAAAGTCATTCAGATTCGGACAGACCTGGACTCCGATTGGGCAGTACAGGCCGAGACGACTGGGGCAGGTCTTAGTCCGGTTATATGGGATAAGTTTGAACCGGTGACTCCTGAGGATGTAGACAAGGCCATAGGAGCGATGAGCTCAGCCACTTGTTTATTGGACCCGTGTCCTTCCTGGCTGGTTTCGGCCACCAGGGAGGTTTCACGCGGCTGGCTCCAGGCGTTGGTCAACGCTTCTTTGAGAGAGGGGTCCGTCCCGCGGCCCTTAAAAGCTGCGGTGGTGAGACCCCTCCTCAAGAAGCCTTCCCTGGATCCGGCGGATTTAAAGAACTTCCGTCCAGTCTCCAACCTTCCCTTCGCGGGGAAGGTTGTTGAGAAAGTGGTGGCGCTCCAGCTCATACGACTGTTGGATGACACTGATTTTCTGGATCCCTTTCAATCAAGTTTCAGGCGCGGCTACAGTACGGAAACGGCTTTGGTCACCCTGATGGATGATCTCTGGCGAGCCCGGGATGGGGGTTATTCCTCCATCCTGGTGCTACTTGACCTCTCAGCGGCCTTCGATACCATTGACCATGGTATCCTTCTGCGTCGTCTCGGAGAGGTGGGGGTGGGCGGCACTGTTTTACAGTGGTTCTCCTCCTTCCTCTCTGACAGGACGCAGTCGGTGCTGACAGGGGGGCAGAGGTCGAGCCCTAGGCCCCTACTATGTGGGATGCTGCAGGGCTCGGTCCTCTCGCCCATCCTGTTTAACATCTACATGAAGCCACTGGGTGAGATCATCCGACGACACGGGGTGAGGTATCAGCAATATGCTGATGATACCCAGTTGTACATCTCCACCCCGTCTCAATTTGGGGAAGCCATAGACGTAATGGGCCGCTGCCTGGATGATGTTAGGGTCTGGATGGGGAAGAACCGGCTAAAACTTAACCCTGACAAGACTGAGTGGCTGTGGATATTGCCTCCTAAGGACTTGACCAACTGTCCCTCCTTGGTTCTTGGGGGGGAAAAATTAGCTCCCTCAGAACAGGTTCGCAATTTGGGTGTCCTTCTAGATCTACAGCTAAAATTAGAGCAACATCTTTCAGCTGTGGCTAGGGGGACCTTTGCACAAGTACGTCTTGTGCACCAATTGCGACCCTACTTGGAGAAGGAGGCACTTCTCACAGTCACTCATGCCCTTATCACCTCACGGCTGGATTACTGCAATGCGCTCTACATGGGGCTACCCTTGAAGAGTGTCCGGCGACTGCAATTGGTGCAAAATGCAGCTGCGCGAGCTGTGGTGGGTGTACCCAGATGCACCCACATAACACCAATTCTCCGCCAGCTGCATTGGTTGCCCATTAGTCTCCGGATCCAATTCAAGGTGTTGGTCGTTACCTTTAAAGCCCTACATGGCTCAGGGCCAGGTTACCTTCGGGACTGCATGCTGCCGCATACCTCCCTACGACCGGTTAGGTCCCACAGAGTGGGTCTCCTCCAGGTCCCATCGACCAAGCAATGCCGGTTGGCGGGGCCAAGGGGGAGAGCCTTCTCTGTGGGAGCCCCCTCCCTTTGGAACCAACTCCCTCCAGAGATCAGGATTATCCCCACCCTGCTGGCCTTCCGTAAAGCAATAAAAACTTGGCTCTTCCGGCAGGCAGGGTATGAATGAAAGTTTTTTAAATGGATAGTATTTTAATATGGCTCCTTTTAAAAATTGTTTTATTTTTATGTGTTTCTATATCTGCTGTGAGCCGCCCAGAGTCCCCCAGGAGTTGGGCGGCATAGAAATTTTAATAAATAAATAATAAATAAATAAATAAATAAGTTGTTCAAAATTTATCAAAAATCAGTCAACTTGGAAAGTTTCTATAAACCTAATTTTTGTTTTAAAAGTTGGTTTATTGCTATGATAAGACACCATTCATATTAATGACATGCTTGCACTGTAAACATAAAATCTTTTCTTCTTTTTTTAGACAAAAATGAATGCTTTAGATGCAAAGATGACTATTATCCAAATACAAGAAAAGACTTCTGTGTTCCAAAAATTGTCAGTTTCTTGACTTACAAAGAACCTTTAGGGTTGAGTTTAGCCTGTCTTGCACACTCTTTTTCCTTAGTCACAGTTCTGGTGCTAGGAATATTTGTGAAGAACCATAACACTCCTATCGTCATAGCCAACAACCGGGATCTGACCTACATTCTCCTCATCTCTCTCCTGCTCTGCTTCCTTTCTGCACTTCTATTCATTGGGCAGCCTGGAAAAGTAACCTGTCTTTTGCAACAAACTACTTTTGGAATGGTCTTCTCAGTGGCTGTTTCTTCTATCTTGGCAAAAACCATCACAGTGATTCTAGCATTTATGGTTACCAAACCAGGTTCCAGAATGAGGAAGTGGGTGGGGAAGAAATTAACCAATTCCATTGTTGTTTCCTGCTCCCTGATCCAAGCAAGCATCTGTACTTTATGGCTGTCAATGGCTCCCCCTTTCCCAGATGTTGATATGGTCTCAGTGCCTGAAGAAATTGTACTACAATGTAATGAAGGCTCTGTGATCATGTTTTATTGTGTCCTTGGCTATATGGGTTTCCTGGCTCTTATCAGCTTCACAACAGCTTTCTTTGCTAGGAAGTTACCAGACAGTTTCAATGAAGCCAAGTTCATCACCTTCAGCATGTTGGTCTTTTGCAGTGTTTGGTTGTCTTTTGTCCCAGCATACTTGAGCTCCAAGGGAAAATACATGGTGGCCGTGGAAATCTTTTCTATCTTAGCCTCTGGTGCTGGGCTTCTAATTTGCATCTTTTCCCCAAAATGCTATGTCATTATGTTGCGACCAGAACTGAATAACAGGGAACAATTAATTAGAAGAAAAGAATGATAAAAATCATTTGTTATATTCTTGATCAATCTTCTGGGGATAGAATTCTGTTTCTGTATTCATAGTAGAAGATTTTGGAAAATAGTACTTTGAGCTACTTGTCTATATACATTTTGCCAACTCTATCCCTATTTGTTCACTGAAACTTTGATTTCTATGTCTATGTTATTAAACTTAAGCTGTGGACCAGCTCTCTAAAATGATCTAGGAATGGACCAAGATTAGAGAGTAAAGACTGATAATGCTGTAATATCTGTTAAAATGTAATGCTTTTCCTGGTCCCTATTGTAGTATTCTTGGCTATTAACATGGTCAGAAAGTCTCCTCCTTTTCTGTCTTAGCTCATGTATGGTTCTGAAAACCCCCAATTAATATGCAATAAACTAAGATAGTAAAAAACAAAGTATTAGTCTTAAACATATTTTGTAGTTCTAACACTGTCTAACAAAGAAAAAAATGAGGCAGTCACTCCTGGTTAGTATTGGGATGGTAGGCTCACCATCTACTGTATTGGAAACACCAGAAATTATGAGTACACTGCAAAGTCCAAAAGAAAAGAGAATTACTGGAAGCAACATATAGAATAGAATAGAATTTTTTATTGGCCAAGAGTGATTGGACACACAAGGAATTTGTCTTGTCATTTGTCATATGCTCTCATTGTACATAAAAGAAAAGATATGCAACAGAATATGCAACATATGAAAATATTCAACAGAATATGCAACATAATAAAAGATATGCAATATATGCAACAGGATAACAACTTATTTAACCAGATCACTCAAATGCCCTTTTTCTTGTGCATGAAAAAATTATTGTGTTTGGCCAATGAAATATATCAGTAAAGTGTTGTAAAGTACAACACTAAGCTGTACTTAAACTTATCAACTTTAAGATCTCTGTTCTACTTTTCTACCAACTTAACTGCAGTTCCTCAGTATACCAAGAAGATATAATGGCTAATGGTAGGTTAGAAAAGGCCCTGCAGGAGCCAATAGTTAAAGACAACAGCACGCTGCAATCTTCAATTGAAAGATGCAGTACCTTAGTATAATAATCACTACCAAATTTTAGATTTCAAAAAAATTCCAATAAATGACAGATAAAAATGACTGTTCTAGCAGAAACTAACCAAGTAGAAATCCAAGTAAGATTTCTGTATCAACAAGGTGATAAGATTTTGTTTTCACAAGGAACTTTTAGTGAATGGTTTGACTTTCTTTTTTTGTTCCTATTACCCCTGTTTCCCCCAAAATAAGACATCCCCTGATAATAAGCCCAATCAGGCTTTTGAGTGTATGGCAATAACGCCAAGCGCTTATTTCAGGGTTCAAAAAAAATATAAGACAGGGTCTTATTTTGGGGGAAACACGGTATTTGATCGCTGCTTTAGTTCTGGGTACAACACAATAGTCTTAACATTTTACTTAATAACCAGAATCCCACATGAATTCTTTTTTTCCCTCCTCCTCTGCTTCTGAAAATTATGTCCTCTGAAAAACTTCCTTTGCATCAGCTCCCTTTCCTGTTTCTTTTGTGGCAAAAATTATCATGGTGATCCTAGCATTCATGACCATCAAACCAGGATCTATAATGAGGCAGTAGACATGGGAAAAAATGACAATTTATATTGTTCTTTTCTGTTTCCTCAAGTAATTCTACTGCATGTTTGGCAATTTTTCTTTCAATCCCAAATATCAATGCAATACTCTACCTTTCTCTGTCAGAAAACCACCTTACACTTTCAATAAAGGCAATATTTGGATACTTTGCAAAGCTTAATTATGCTTTGTTCTAACCTATTGGAAGAGCAAGTGGAAAATACATGATTGCTAGAGATATTTTGTCCATCTCAACTTCAAGTTCAGGGATAGTAGGCTGCCCTTCTACCTAAATTATGCATTATGATATGACATGAATAAAGAAGAATAGATTCATGTAAATAAATATTTATCCATTATCAAAAATATTCATATAAGAAAGTCTGTGTAGTAGCAGCACTTTCTCAAATTTGCTTATATATTTTAATTATACATGTTCAATTTTTTAAAAAATATTTAACAGAGGAACCCTAAGAAAGATCACAGCTGATAGCACACTGGGATTTAAAAAAAATAGTTGCAGAAGAGTAGCCCAGCTGCTGTGGCCTAGAGGTGGAGCTCTTGCCTCACAATCAGGAGGTTGTGAGTTCAATCCTAGGTAGAGGCAGATGTAGGGTCTCCTGCTTGGGCAGGCGGTTGGACTAGATGACCTGCAAAGTCCCTTCCAACTCTTTTAAAGCTGAGTCACAAGAGAATGACAACCCACTCTCCTAAGATTGGACTAGCTGACCTCCAAGGTCCTTCCAACTCTGTTATTCTATGCTCTACATTCTTATTGTGGCCTAGAATAATATATTTCAGTTTTATTTGTTTGCTTTTTACATTTAAGTGACTGTCCTCTTGCTATACATATCTTCACAATTCAGAAAGCAAGACAAAGCCAATCATAAAGAAAACAAAACAATTTTAAAATAACCCAAAACAATATCTGCTGGCACTTTGATGTAAACATCCCTAAACTCCTTCTCCAAATGAAGGTAAACACATCAACACAAACCCCAATCCCAACCATCTGTCTACCAATTTTCATGATGTGGCCCGCAACCTTCTCACGGATGCTTATTTGTGGTCCTTCAACTGGCAAAAAAAAATGCCCATTTTGAATTAGGCCAAAACAGCCTTTCCTATCTGAAAAAAAAATACTTGCTGAACTGTAAGAAACACAGCTTCCCTAGCAATTCCGTAGGGAATCAAGCCGTGTCTTAATAATTATCTTCCTGTTCGAGAGTCTAAATAACTACATTTAATTCTCCTCTTTTTCCAAATCTCTGTGGATTTCACTGCCCAATTACAAAACTTCTAATTGTGAGATAATTGCTTCTTCACCTTTGAAATATATGGAGATATATATGTGTATATATACAAATAATAATATCATTTAGAGGGGGGAGAGGGGGGGAGTATGGTCAGGTAAGATCAACTGTATCTATACAGGATAGTCTAAGGCTCAGATTTTTCTAGCAGCTCAAAGTCTTTCAAGTGAAGCAGCGTAAATCACAGGAATGTTAATAGCTATGCCTTAGGAGAAAAAAAAACACAGGATTCTTGACTAATGCCTTGTCCTGAGAATGGCAATTTTATTGGTCCTACTACTAGCATTGCTTCCTCATATGGTGTGCAAGACTGAGAGATGCAACATCAGTAATCCACACTCACCATATCACAAGTACCGTCAGCTAGGAGATCTTATGATTGGTGGCATTGTTTTTCAAGCTAGCATTTTCAGCCAGGAAATCGACTTCACTCAATTCCCCCCACCAGCATTGCCCGGCAGCTTTGTGTAAGAATTAAATCACTGCTTGCTAATACTTCCTGGCTTTTGATCTCTGGAATAATCAAATGTAGCACTGCCATATAGAATAATCCCTAACTAGCTTGAGCATCATTAAAGAGATGCTTAGGAAAGCTGTCTTTCTGAATACAAAGAAAAAAGAAAGACAATAGGATAATATATATTCCAATATTGAAAGCAGTATTCCCCAAACTAAGGGCCACCCAAAGTGTCATTTCCAGAATTCTCAACAAAGCCCATTTTGATTGGGGAATGCTAGGAAATGCAATTTATGCATCTTGAAGATTCCCAGATTGAGGAGGACTAGTTTAAAGCTCTTTTACTGTTCTATGCACCTCTTTTCAATGCTTTCTCCTACCAATTCTCTCATTATGGCAGTTTCTCTCCTCTTCATGCTTTGGACTTTGTCTACTCACCTATGTCTTCTAGTTACAACTGTCCATACAATTTTTCTCATTTCTAATTTTAAAAAATAATGAAATTAAAATTTCACTTATACCTTGAAGGGGAAAAAAATCCATGTCTCATATCCTGTATAACCCTTAACAAAAGATTGTAAATTGTATTACACTGTCTTTAAACTTGCCTTGGTGTGTAAAATTGACACAAATGTTCCTAAACCCTAGCCAGATAGGGACATTGCTTTATCACTCCTCAGAGGACACTCCCACTTAGATCATTGCAAGTTTTTTCTATAATGACATGGGTATTTCCAGGAACTGAATTTATAGTAGCCCTTTTCTGATGGAATGAACTCTTACGTATACTTCAACTTCTACCATTTCCTTCCTGCAACACTCTGCTATTTGGTGAGTCGAAACCCAGAGCTGAAATTCGTCACTTTAATATCTGTCTGAGGAAAGTTGATCTAAAATTTTTATTACTAATTAGAATTATTTTCCAAATATTGTGTTTATCACTGTTTTCTTTTTTGAAAATGTTATGTGATAACGTAGAGATTTAATCATCTTTCATAATAAAATCACACATATGAGGGATATTTGTAGAGATATAAAACAGCAGTTTGAGTATCTATCCCTGCAAATGCCACTATTATTGAATTTTGAGCTTTTTTCAGACTTCTCTATCTCTCTCTGTCTCATATTTTTTCCTTCAGCAACTTCTTACAGTATTCTCAATGTTGTCCATTTAAAATATTTTGAAAGAATACTTTCTATATGACTACATTCATTGCTTACATTTTTTATATTTAAAAAGATAAGTTGATGTTTGTTATCCTGAACTGTGCCTTTTTTCAATATTACAATATTGAAATATAAATTACTTGGTAATCAGGTTTCATGAAGGTTCTCAGTGTTGTATGCTTGAGGGCACAACTACAGTATGTATGTCCATGTTAAATACATATGTTGAACTATGCTGGATCATAGTGTTAATTTTGAATTGCCATATTTCAAAAAGACCTATTACCAGAAATGGGGATTCCTGTGTTATGAATTTGAACAGTTATTTTGTTTAGCAATACTCAACTTTTTAAGTAAGTAAATTTATTAGGCATAATTCCATATCTATCAATGTATTAGTAATATGTTAGATTTCAAAAAAATAATTTATATAGTATAGACATTTAAATAATGGATATCTGTATAATTGGAATGTGAACATCAATGCAAAAGTGAATTACAAATTCTTTACAAAATTATGCACACTGGCCAAAATTGCAAATAAAATTGCAAAATGACAATTTTTGGCAAATATATTTTAAATGTGCATTTTTTTTACAAACATTCAGAGAATGTGTGCATAGTTTAAAAAAAACCCCAATTTCTTAGTAATATGATAATGGGTGACCAAACCTTACACATGAAAATCTCAGAGAACCCCAAATTAATATTTGTCCGTTACTAATTTAGATGGGAGAGGCTCTGTCATTTCATACTGTACATATTTGGACTTCTAAGTCAAAATGCTGCAAAGTTTACACATATGAAAGCCACCACTGCATCTTAACAGTCTATGCCTGTGGCTACTAGTTTACAATATCAGACAAATGGTGCAGCTAGCTTGCTCAATTTTTCTACCTCAATAACTCCTGTCTAGAAACCAGTAGTAGTTCAATATGGAATAGCACTCTCATATGGAGCACAAATCTCATTGTAGCTTAATTGCTAAGAATTACCAGCACATCCTGGCTTTGGAATTTGCTGTGAAGGAGATCAATGAAAACCCACAGATCTTACCCAATCTCACCTTGGGCTTCCACATCTATGACAGCTACGATGATGGTAAGAGCACCTATCATGCCACCATGCTACTTCTATCATCCATGGAGAGGTTGATCCCCAACTACATATGTAACACCCAGAACAGTGCAATAGCTGTTGTTGGGGGACTGGATGCCCATATCTCCCTTTATGTGGCTACTATGTTGGATATCTATAAGATTCCACAGGTAAGATACTTTTATCTATATGCCAATTTAATAATGTTTTCAATTCCTTGATTATTCTGAATGTTGTATTGCACTCCAAACTATAGTTGAGTATTCTGTATTTCCAACAGTCATGGTATCATAAGTAGTCCATTTGAATTGAATCTTTCATATATTTACTTGCAGTTATGCCCACTGAGTACATGGCATATGTAGCTGTAAAGACTTTAAGAGATGTTGAACTAGAGTTTTAATTACTGCATGACATTAATTGTTTTTTGTTGCATTTAATTTTCATACAACAAGCCTGTTCTATTTATTGTAAATCAATGAACAGAACTATTCAATAAGAATTATTCTGATTCTTATTCTTATTATGAATTGCAGGCTTAGTGGCTATATTTTATGCACTGCATACAAACTAGGTAGCTATTTTCACATAACCTGCCAACTTAAACTAAAACCAGATGGGTAGTTCATGGTTCAATGTGTAATGGGAAAGCCAAACATTAGCTTTCTGTGTGAGCCAAGTTATTATATTAAATAATAATATGGTTTATTTGGTTGGATAAAGAATGTTTTGTGAGCACAGCAATTTTATCCACACTAACTATTGCTTAATTGTGTTAACTCAGTCCTTTAGTTTCAATGAGATCCATAAGAAATCGATGCAAGAGTAAAAAAAAAACTTCCAAATAAGCCTACACATAATACTATCTTTACACACAATTACAAGTGTTTTGGAAGGTAATTGTTTAAATATATTTCAGTTCAGATTCGGACTTGACAATAGATTTGGTAATCTCTGAAGGAAGCAGAAGATGGACAACTTGTCCTAGTTCAGGCTTGTGGATATCTCAATGGTGATTAGTACCACCAAGTAGAGTTTCTTTTTGGAATTCCTTTGAGAATGCAAGATAGACTGCATGGTTCTCTCATGATATTGTTCCTAACTCAAGGATGGGTTTTAGAAAGTACTATTGGGAGATTCTTGTTCTATTCCATATGATTAGATATAGAGGGCTGTAAGAATCAATCTTCCACTCTATGCTATTTATGAAGCCACTGGGTGTGATCATCAGGTATTACATGGGAAGTGTCTCAATGTAGGTTCCAGAATAACAGAGTTGGAAGAGACCTTGGAGGTCTTCTAGTCCAACCCCCTGCTCAAGCAGGAAGCTCTATAACATTTCAGACAAACGGTTTGTCCAATCTCTTCTTTTAAAACTCCACTTTTGGAGCACCCACAATTTCTAGAGGCAAGCCATTCCATCGATTAATTGCTCTGTCAGGAAATTACTCTTTAGTTCTAAGTTGGTTCTCTCCTTGATTAATTTCCATCCATTGCTTCTTGTCCTGCCTTCAAGTTCTTTGGGGAATAGATTGACCCCCTATTCTTTGTGGCAGTCCCTTAGATTTTGGAACACTGCTATCATATCACTCCTGGTCCTTCTTTTCCAGATAACCAGATCATCAGGAATGCTAAACTAACTTGAATTAGATTGTGGTCTGGATGTGGTAGAATAAATTGAAAATGAATCTAGACAAGCCTAATAGTATGCAGATCACAAGGTTATTTTCAGTCAATAAATTCATCTGTCCCAAATGGAAATATTTTTACTCCATGAATTAAGTTTATAATTTAAAAAGAATCTTAGACCTTCTTCTGTCCCTAGTGTTGAAGGCAGAATAGTGGGTAGAAGTATTAATGATAATCTGTCAATAGTTTAACAGTTGCAGTCCCTTTTCAATCAGCGAAGAGCTGGTTACCATTAGCCATCTACAGAGTATGTATTCCCCATTTAGCCAAAGGCAATGGGCTGTTCCCAGGAATATTTTAAAGGAATTACATAAATTAGGAGATCCAAAATATGATATCATTGGAAGCATAAAATATCTCCATCAGTTAAGCTGCATTGGATTTCACTTGTTTTCCATTCCAAATTCTCATTACATTTACATCAATTTATGGCTGCTGTAGTGCAACGGTTAAGGCAAGACACTCTTGGCCTTATATTGTCTAGGGGATGACTCCTCCTATATTACTTCTCAGGTTTCAAAATTTTTCTTAAGAGCTGTAACTATTAGAGGAGAACGTTGTAATTCTCTTTAGCCAAGGCTTCTGGTGTTAATGGTTTGTGATTGTATTGTTTTCTTTTTGTTTTTTTGTTGCACTTTTATATTTTATTTATTTATAATTAAATTTATATACCGCCCTTCTCCAGGGGACTCAGGGCGGTGAACAGCCAAGTAAAAACACAATATAGACATTAAAATATATATACATTTAAAAGAAAATATTAGATGTGGCCCTGATTTAAGACAATAGAATTAAAATTTGGTAAAATCTTAAAAACCCCAAAAACTTTTTTACGCCAGCCCGGCTTGATAAAAATAGTACGCCTTGAGAGCACGGCGGAAGGTGGCCAGGTCATGAATGGTTCTTAAATCTGGAGGGAGCTGGTTCCAGAGGGTGGGTACTCCCACAGAGAAGGCCCTTTCCTTGGGTGTCACCAGCCTACGCTGCTTGGCTGATGGCACCCCAAGGAGGCCCTCTCTGTGGGAGCGCACTGGTTGATGGGAGGCAGTTTGTGGCAGCAGACGGTCTCAGAGATACCTAGGTCCAATGCCATGGAGTGCTTTAAAGGTAGTAACAAGCACCTTGAAGCACACCCGGTAGACCACCGGAAGCCAGTGCAGCTCGCGCAGGAGGGGTGTTATATGGGAGCGCCAATTAGCCCCCGAAACCACCCACTCGGCTGCATTCTGGACCAGCTGGAGTCTCCGGGTGCTCTTCATGGGGAGCCCCATGTAGAGAGCATTACAGTAGTCCAGACGTGACGTGACTAGAGCATGGGTGACTGTGCACAGGGAATCCCGATCCAGAAAGGGCCGCAACTAGCAAAAAACTTGCCAAGAAAATTGCAGGGATTGGTCTAGGCAGTCACCAGCAGTCAAAAACTCACTCAAACACACACACACACACACACCAACAACAACTGGTTTGTCTTTTCTACTTGAATGAATGGTTTTCTTGCATTCTATTAACTGGCTGTTGCTTAAGAATACATATAAATGAACTAAGTAAATAAATGCAATTTCATACTGATAGATTTGAAATTCAAATGTCTTTTTTTTCTTTAGTCTATATATAAATAACATATGTACACAATATATCTTGCCTGTATAATATTGGTTGTTTTATGTATTTTTCATGATACATTATGAGCTTAAATTAATTAGCAGAGATGCAAATCTGCCAAGATTCAAGTTGAGATTCAGTTCAATTAAAGATTTGGTGTAGACTCAGCTACATTTGTTTTATTCTCCAGCAGAATGGGGGGAAAAGACAAGGATAATAGATCTTTTAAAAACAATAAACCTGCAATTTTTAACCAAGTATCCTACATGGTTACAGATAGTTCCAAAATATTTTTGGAACTATTTCCCCGTTTTAAAACAGATTAGGAAAGGACAGCACAGCAGAAAAATTTCTCAAACTGAGAACGTAGATAAATAAGACTTTGAAAAAGTAAATTCTTATTAAACATTGAACAATCTGCCATCCTCCAATCACTTCCTGACATCAGTATGGAAAGGCTGTTCTGAAATAATTCTTTACCTGCTTCTTGTGTATTGATTTAAAAAAAATTGGAAACTCACCCCAATCTCTATTGCACATAGGTATCTGATGAAGGTATAAAGTTGGCAAGTAATAAATATGGATCAAACATCATCACACAAGCTCCATCCTTCACATACATATGTGTATGCTATATTTTGATACAATTAAGAAATGGCAGGTCTTCTCTGTAATGTCCTGAAACAGTTATTTTTTTATTCTAGTGTTACCATATTTGGGAATGGCAATATCCATTGTTTGTATAATGTGTAAAAAAGCAGCCTGTGTTATGTGCAATTATAGCAAGCCCATAAGTTCAAATCTATACACACAATGATGAAGGCTCACTTGGGCCATAGGAAGACATGACAAAAACAGACAAATAACAGGAAGAACACATTTTTCTTTGAGAGGGGACCACAGAAAATGGGGAGTAATGAGACTACAGATTGGACAGAGTCAACAGGACAAGCTAAAGACCAAACAATTGACTGAGAAATAAAGAAAGATAAGAAATAAAAGGGTGTAGATTTAAAGATGTGCAGACCATCCACACAAAAAGATCAAATTTATTTATTTAGAAAGGTGCCTGCTTTGAAAGCACATGTACTATTTTTTTTTTCCGGGGAAAAATGTTACAGGATAAATCTATATTTATTTACCTTAAATTGATTTTCCTTAAACAAATTCTATCAAAATAAGTGGCACCAAAAAGTATTCCCCATATATTCTAACATACTGTGTGGAAAGACATTGGAAATAATGCTTGAGCCATTAGGAACCTAGAAATCCCGTGAAGTTTCAAATCATATCCATTTCATGGCACTTGAGTCAATACATCATCTTGAATTATCCAAACATTCAGATAACAGAATAACAGAGTTGGAATGGACCATGAAGGTCTCTAGTCCAATCCCCTGCTCAAACAGGAGACCTTATATGATTTCTGAAAAGTGGTTGTCCAGTCTCTTCTTGAAATCCTCCAGGGATGAAGCTCCCATAACTTCGGAAGGCAAGCTGTTTCATTAATTGATTGTTCTCACTGTCAGAAAATTTCTCCTTATTTCTAGGTTGAATCTCTCCTTGATCAGTTTCCATCTGTTGTTCCTTGTCTGGCCTTCAGGTGCTTTGAAAAATAGGTTGTCCCCTTGCTCTCTGTGACAGACCCTCAAAGTTTGGAATATTGCTATCACCCCTGGTCCTTCACTTCACTAGACTAGCAATGCCCAGTTTTGACTGAATGCTCAGTATTCAATTTTAAGCAATTATTAAATCTAAGGCAATCTTCCTGATTTCACATAGAAATAGTAATATGGGAAATGTAGAGGATCTTCAAACATTATTTGTATTAGCAGTGTTGAAGATTGCCTTATATGACTGATGTAACTGTTATTATCATCTACATTATGTATCTTGTTATGACAATCTGAAAATGCTGTACAGTTTTGACTATTATTTTCTCCTCCATGTTTCATCAGCTCATTTATGGCTCCACTCCACTGATGAATGATAAAACTCCAGGCCTTTCTTTTTACCAATTGGTTCCACCAGAAGCCCTTCAACATGCAGGGATGGCCTCATTGCTCCTGCATTTTAACTGGACCTGGGTTGGGCTCCTTGCAGTGGATAGCGAACATGCAGAAGAAATTATTCAAAATGTGGTTCCATTTTTTTCCAAAAAAGGAATATGTTGTTCTTTTATTGAAAAACTCCCAAAATTTAGTAATGTAGGTGGATTGAGTGGTATGATTGATCAGGGAGCAAAATTATATGACATTATCATGGACAATAAAACGAATGTGATAATTGTCTTTGGAGAATCTACAACCATGGGGACTTTGAGATGGTTCACATATCTACCAGAAATCATAGACGTGACAAGTAAACCTAAAGGAGTTGTATGGATACTGAATGCCCAAATTGAGTTTGCTTCATCAGCATTTCAACACAATTGGACTGGAGAAATAATCAATGGTGCTCTTTCTTTCACAATGCAATCTTTTGATCTACCAGAGTTTAAATCATTTCTTAAGAAAAAAAATCCCTTCATCACCAAGGAAGATGGATTTATCAATCTGTTCTGGCAAGATGTTTTTGGCTGTGTTTTGCCTGATGCAGATCCGAGTTATGTGCCTGAGAAAATTTGTAACGGGGAAGAGAATTTAGAGACCCTAGCTGGACCTTTTTTTGAAATGAAAATGACTGGTCACAGCTACAGCATCTATAATGCTATTCATTCTTTAGCTCATGCTTTACATGCCATGTCCTCCTCAAAACATAAAAGAAGAGGTCTGACAGACAAAATAGGAGGGAAGATCCATAATAAAGACTTCTGGCAGGTAATGGACCCAATGTCTTTATTTGGTTCAGGAGCAACAGTGTTTGTATAATCGCAAGGCTGATCTCCATTTCCTTAATTCCTGTCCCTCGCAAATCTCACATGGATCTGTATTTTTATGTGTAGCTGTTTGAAAAGCATGCAGAATTTAATTTATTGGATTAAGTAGCATTAAGTAGCATTTAAGTAGCATTCAAATTATAAAAGAGTGGTTAGCAAAATGAAGAGGTTAGTGAAATCCATTATCTTCCATCTCTCTTATCATACATTTTCCTAATTTTCTTCCAATAATCCTTATAAATTATACTCTCAACTCTTCTTCTTTTAATTCTAGTAAAAAGAGAAGTAATATACATAGAATGCAATTATATATCCAATTGTCTCTTCTGAAAATTACCATCATGGAGAGGAATAATTTAACCCTTCCAAAACTCTTGCATTTTTCTTTTGATTTAGCTCCATAACTTTCTGAGAACTGTATCTTTTAACAACAGTGCTGGAAAACTTGTTTCATTTGATCAGAATGGGGTAGTAAGAGGTGGATTTGATGTTATCAACTGGATTGTTTTCCAAAACAAATCATTTATTCGAGTGAAAATTGGAAATATAGATCACTTAAATCCTCCAGATGAAATGTTAACCATCAATAATAAAAACATTACATGGCACAAATGGTTTAATCAGGTACAACTGAATTTTATTTATTGGTTGAATGATTTATTGATTTCATTAACGTCAAGTAAAAAAATTATCAACATTTATTTATTTGAACTCACAGTATGAATTATATTTTTGTCTATTCAAAAATTTGACTTCATTGTATTAGGAAAGTTAAGCAAGCTGCGTATGTGAACTTTTCTTACAACTTGCAGTTGTAAGAAACAAGTAAACCTAAAGGAGTTGTATGCCTTTTAATTAATAATTTCATATTAAAGTAAATTGTCCTAGATTGGATCTTGTAGCAACATAAATCTCAATCAACAGAAAAATCAGAAAAGGTTTTGTGTCACTAGGCCTTAATTTGCATATAATTCTATAGGTTCCATACCTACAGAATATAGCTATCAGATTATTTCTTTCAGGTAATAGCACAACAAAAGAGTTAACAATCAATAAACAAAAGAAATTAAAGGCACAACGTAAGAGAAAACAAAATTCTGAGTATCTAAATATAGTTCTCACCTACATCATTCACTTTATTTTTGTATTTCTTTTTGCTTTTTGAATTTGCTTCTACCACATACAAAGACCAATTCATATGCTGCTTTTTTTTCTTCAAATTTCTCATCTCCGTCTTTCTGAGCATCTCATCAATTCTATCCAATACAAGTTTTTCCATTATTCAGATACTTTCCATTAATTCATTATTTCTTTAGATATTTGAAATGAAATCCTCATTTATTTTCTCCCTATAGACCAATCATGGACAATGTATTCTCTTAGAAATTTAGAAATTTGTGTACAATTGGATAATTTTCCATCTAGAAGTCAATGCTAATTGCAGAACTACATTACTATGGTCAGTTCATTGTTTTAATGGAATAGGCAAAGGTAAATAAGTTCCTAAGAATGGGATATGGATTAACAAATAGAAATCTCTTAACTAAACTTTTCCCCCTTTTTGAGAAGTCAAATCTATGTTTTAAAACCAGCAAGATGTCTTGGAAAGATTACAATCCTCAAATACAATCCTCACTTTTATTGGCCTACTTTGATGCATTGCATAAAGGAGGACTTAAAGGGAAAAAAATTAAAATGTCAAATTGAGCATTATTACCCACATGACACAGGAAATGCTGCAAAAAAACTCATTGAAATTTGTTGCTATTTCAATAATTTCAACCAAATCCATTATGTGAAATGCAATAATATTCTTCAGGCTCTTTTAAGTACTGAAAGAGAACTCAATGAGTTTATGACACAACACATGTAATAATATAGCTGAGAAATGAATAAATAAATAAATAAAAAACTAAGCTTTTAGCATATCAAGTAAGCTATCCTGGTATGCCTAATACTTTATCATCAGATATTTAATTGACTACATAACTTTAAACATTCTATATTTGCTCTGAAAATGCCTACAATTTGTTCTCAAAATGTCTAATGGGACCATTGGACAAGCAGTTTCAAAATCCCTACTCCAGAACATTCTTTTCCTTATTTATTTTTAGGTGCAACCTATTTCTGCATGCAGTCAGAGTTGTTTTCCTGGTTTTAGCAAAAAAGTGAAGGAAGGGAAGCCATTTTGCTGCTATGACTGCATCCCTTGTCCAGAAGGGAGAATTTCAACTGAGACTGGTAATCTAAGTTCTTCATTATTATAACCCACATTTACATAAATCTAATTTCATATGAGCCATGGTTCATATGAGCCATAGTGGCTCAGTGGTTAGAATGCAGTACTTCAGGCTACTAATTCTGGTCACATTGCCAGGAGTTCAATTCCTTTGATCCTGACTGGCTCAAGATTGACTCAGGCTTCCTTCCAAGGTCGGTAAAATGAGGACCCAGATTGTTGGGGGCAATATGCTGACTCTGTAAATTGCTTAGAGAGTGCTGTAAAGCACTGTGAAGCTGTATATGTCTAAATGCTTTTGCTAGTGCTATCTGAATATGAAATATAGAAATCACAAATTTTATGAGGTAAACTAATAGATTTAATTCACCATATACCTTAAACTAACCCGTTCCACAATTACATGCATCCAAATGAAGAGGAATAAAGGTGATTCATATTGGAAACATCAAGGAATAAGACAGCATTGTTTATTGAGGCAACCTAAAAGAAAAAATAAGAAATATCAATTTTAATAGTCAGAATATATAGGCCCTTGATGGTGAACCTATGGCACGCATGCCCAAAGTGGCATGCAGAGCCATGTTGCCTGGCACACATGGCATCGCCCGTTCCTCTTCCGGGTTTCTGGCATGCATGCACGTGTGACAATCAGCTGGCCTTCGTGTGTGCGGCAGTGCTGGAAACTAGAAGAGCTGGTCTTTCATTTTCCTGCGTGAGCTGATTATCACGCATGCATGCATGCATGCCAGAAATCTAGAAGACTAACAACCCGGCGTGCATGCACCCGCTAAAAACCGACGTTCGTTTTCGGACACACGCATGCGCCCTGGGCAGCTTCTCTTCCAGGTTGCAGCCCAGACGAGTGCACGCACACATGTGCACGCACACACACACACTTCCTTTTCAGTACTCGGTGCCGAAAAGGTTCACCATCACTGATAGAGGCTAATAATTGTTTTAAAACAAAATATTTTAACCTTAATAATGCAAAGGGACATAATAGGAATTACAATATTATTATAGATTTAGCATGCCTTTGGTTTCATATTTTCTATCTCTTATTTATTTACTTACAAAAAATCTACAATTTATTAATTCTTAATAAAATCTAAAAAATGTGGATATTTTGATATAAGTTAAATGAAGGTGGCTCATGTAATTTCTGAGGCTTTCCATATCAAAATCTTAAAAGTTAAGTTTCCATTGGAATTACAATAATAGCATATTGATGAAATTATGATTTGTATGTTAAATTAACATTCATCTCTTTTTCTTTCAGACAGAATTGAATGTTCCAAATGCAAAGAGAAAACCTATCCCAACAAGAAAAGGGACTTCTGTATACCCAAAATAATTAGCTTCTTGTCTTATGAAGAACCTTTAGGGATCAGTTTAGCCTCTTTTGCACTTTCCTTTTCATTGACCACAGTTCTTGTGTTAAGTGTATTTATGAGGAATCACAACACTCCCATAGTCAAAGCTAACAACCGGGACTTGACCTACATTCTCCTCATCTCCCTCCTGCTCTGCTTCCTTTCAGTGCTACTATTCATTGGCCAGCCTGGAAAAGTGACCTGTCTTCTAAGACAAACAACTTTTGGAATGGTTTTCTCAGTGGCTGTTTCTTCTATTTTAGCCAAAACCATCACAGTGGTTCTTGCTTTCATGGCCACCAAGCCAGGATCTAGCATGAGAAAATGGGTGGGGAAAAAGTTAACTAATTCCATTGTTGTTTCCTGCTCCGTTGTCCAAGCAAGCATCTGTATTTTGTGGTTGGCAATGGCTCCCCCATTCCCAGATGTTGATATGGTCTCAGTGACTGAAGAAATTGTACTACAATGTAATGAAGGCTCTGTGACCATGTTTTATTGTGTCCTTGGCTATATGGGTTTCCTTGCTCTTATCAGTTTCACCACAGCTTTCCTTGCCAGGAAGTTACCTGACAGTTTCAATGAGGCCAAGTTCATCACCTTCAGCATGTTGGTCTTTTGCAGTGTTTGGTTGTCCTTTATCCCCGCATACCTGAGTTCCAAGGGGAAATACATAGTGGCTGTGGAGATCTTCTCCATTTTAGCCTCTGGTGCTGGGCTTCTAGGTTGCATATTTTGCCCCAAATGTTATATCATTGTGTTCAGGGCTGAACTGAATAACAAGGAACAACTAATAAGAAGAAAAGACTGATAAAATATGTGTCTATCTCCTTTCTCAACATTTTAAATCTAGATTTCTTTGTAGGCACTGTAAATTATTTACAAAAATGTCTCTTTTAGCTTCTGATTTACATAAATTTCCTCTATTCTCCAAAACCTCTCATTTTTTATTAAAAAATGCAATGTAACAGATAATGATCCTGCAAACTATGCTGGTTCAATTTTATTTTTGTCTAGCACCCTTTTCTTAAAGCACATTGTTATTTTAATTTATTTCTTGCTAGTTATAGCTAATAAAAACAAACTCTCAGCAATCGCTGTGAACAAAACATCAGATGTAGATCATAGGGCATCTCTTTGAAATAAGAGAAAAAGAAACTAGAGTGCAAACTGGTAGTGGTGGAAAAAATGAGAAGAGGGCTACCAATGGCTGTGGTATCATCATAACTGGAAGGTAGGAGAGCTGGGTTATTTTAGCTAGGGACTTTAATTTGGTTAGATATTTTTAAAAAATTCCTAGACTTGGAGTATTCTTCATTCAAATATGCAGGAATTTATTTTACTGAACATATTTTGATAGTTAAATAAGTAGGAGTTTTTTTAATTAACCATCATATCATACATGGTAGTAATTCCATTGGATCTGACTATCATTTTATTATCTGTAGAACATACTAAGGTTTGTATAATCATTATCTTAAAAATAAAAAAAATGTGTTATTGCTCAATATTCTTAATAAATTTTGATGTTAAGATTTGAACAGCTATTCTGTCATGAAAATTACATGTGTTATTTCCATAAAACCAGAACAATCTGGTTTCGTGAAAGGATGTCAAGCCTTCAATAATTGCACCAGTAGATATAACAGCATGATAGCTAAAAATGAAACAGTCATTGTGATTTCATTAGATGCAGAGAAAGCCTTTGATATGGTTTAAGAGTTGCGGTGGCACAGTGGTTAGAGTGCAGTACTGCAGGCTACTTCTGCTGTCGGCTGGCTGCCTGCAATTTGACAGTTCAAATCTCACCAGGCTCATGGTTGACTCAGCCTTCCATCCTTCCGAGGTGGGTAAAATGAGGACCCAGATTGTTGGGGGCAATATGCTGACTCTGTAAACCGCTTAGAGAGGGCTGTAAAGCACTGTCAAGCGGTCTAAGTGCTATTGCTATTGCTAAAAGTTTTTACTATAAGTTATGAAGAAAAAATGATTTTTTTAAAAAAAAATTGAATCCTCTGCCTGCAGAACTATTAATTATATTACAGGTAATTCTCAACTTGCAACAGTTCATTTAGTGACTGTTCAAATTACAATGGCACTGAAAAAAGTGACTTATGACTGTTGCAGGATCCTCATGGTCACTTGATCAAAATTTAGATGCTTGGCAACTGACTCATAGCAATAGCAATGGCACTTAGATTTATATATTGCTTCATAGTGCTTTACGGCACTCTCTACATGGTTTTACAGAGTCAGCATATTGTGCCCAACAATCTGAATCCTCATTTTACCAAACTTGCAAGGATGGAAGACTGAGTCAACCTTAAAGCCAATCAGGATTGAACTCCTGGCAGTGGGCACAGTTAGCCTGCAATGCTGCTTACTACATTCTAATCACTGCACCACCACAGCTTCTAGGCTCATATTTAAGACAGTTACAGTGTCCCAGGGTCATATGATCATCTTTGCAACCCTCTGACAAGCAAAGTCAAGGGGAAGTCAGATTCACTTAATAACCATGTCACTAATTTAACAACTACAGTGATTCACTTATCAACTATGGCAAGAAAGGTCATAAAATGGGGCAAAATTCGCTTAACTTCACTGTCTCACTCAGCAACAGAAATTTTGGGCTCAATTGTGGTTGTCAAAGATGACTTGTGTCTCCCTTAAAATCAGTATGTAATCAGTGTATGATCTGAATATGTTAAGAATATCCCTCATCTGCTTTGCTCTTTAGGTTGCTTTAGGTTGTTTGTGCTGCAAAACTGAATATACTGTAGATTGTTGCCATACACAGACAATATCTTATTCTTTTTTATTATTAAAGTCTTTACCCAGATTTGTGGAAATGGTATAGGAATATGGCAAATATTTTCAGTATACAAAAATTGAAATAAGTCTAATATTATATCAACATTAAAAGTGCCCTAATAAAATATTTTTATTAGATTAAAAAGTCCTAGTAAATACTTGAAGATAATTGTTTTTGCAGATAATCGTTTTAGTAAGGCCTTCTCATGGTACTACTCTCCTACAGAACAGCTTGCCCTTTTGTATAGGAACTAGTACTTCCCTGATGAGTTTGAAACTCTTCATATTTCTGAGAAATATGAAGAAAGTATTTGTGAGGGGTTCTTGGTGCTCCCTGAGCTTGCTTGTTTTCTTGCAGACATTTAATTACCCAAACTAGGTAACATCATCAATGCTAGTAAGGAGTGTAGTTTGCTGTCAGTTTATATTTTAATAGCTGCAGTCAAGACACAGGAGAGATAAAAAAAAACCCAGGAATTGAAATGGAACCAACAGAATTAGATAAAATAATTTTAGGGCCAGAAGAAAAAACAATTAAAAAAACTTATCAATATTTCCTAGAATGTGCCCTATTTGAAGAACAGGTTAAAGAAACCATGATAACTTGGTGCAGAGACTTTGGGTTTAATATTGTTTTAGAAAAATGGGAAGAATTGTGGCAAAGAAATCAAAAATTAACATTGGCCACCTCATATAAGGAGAATCTATATAAAATGTTTTACAGATGGCACTTCCCACCAACAAGACTAGCAAAAATGGGCACACACCTCTCTTCACTATGTTGGAAATGCAAAACACAACTAGGTACATATTACCACATGTGGTGGGAATGTAACAGAGCACGAGACTTTTGGATAATAATTAAACAATGGTTGGAAGAAATATTAAAAATAAAATTGGATCTTAAGCCGGAACTTTTTCTATTAGGAATAACGATGGATAAATATGACAAAAAATATACTATATTTAATGTTACATATACTGACTGCTGCAAGGCTAATTTATGCTCAAAATTGGAAAAAACAAAACATACCCACAGAAGAAGAAACTTTACACAAAATATTAGCATGTGCCGAAATGGATAGGTTAACGTTAGAAATGAAGGGAAAAGATGAAACAAAATATACCGAAACCTGGAACAAATTGTATCACTGGTTGGGAGAAAGGAAAACCAAGATTAAAAATTGAAATGGTAGAGATGAAAGAAAAAACTATAAAACTTACTTTTTGTAATTTAAGATAAACAATGAGATGTAAATCAGCAGAATGTAAATATGTATACTAGATCAAGATCCGTTATGTACTTGTTTATTTTATGTTTACTGTATGTTTTGCCTTTTTGATCTTTTATCTGTTTTATAAATAAAAAACTTTTTAAAAATAAATTTTAAAAAAATGCTAGTAAGCAGTGTGGTTTGCTGTCAGTTTATATTTTAATAGCTTGCCCTGTCAGTGTTGGGGGTGGTAGTCTTAGAGATTTGTTGGTTGAGCTGTTTACTATTAGCTTCTTTAGCAGTTTCTCTATTGGGCTATTACTTACTTGATTTACTTGATTACTTTTCATCATGTCTTCTGAGTGCTAGTTGGTATTCATGGATGCATTCTGCCAGTCTTCTGCCTTCTGCTGTCCTACAATAGTGATTGTTGAGGTCATTACATTGTATGTTATGATGACTCTTGTTTTTTTTCCCTTCTGAGATCACTGGGTCTTTTGGTTTGCTTAGGATTTTTTGAAGGGCTTTAGTTAGCTTGTGTGTTACCATTCCATGTGGTTGTAGTAGTCTGTTGGTGTTTTCTGAAATATTCTTAATGTATGACAGTGTAATTCTTTTTAGGGTTTGTTTTGATTGTGCTGTATTGGGTTGAGTGCAGGGGTGAAATCCTCCCGGTTTGCCCGGGCCAGTCCTTCGGCGTATAGCCGATGGAACTGGCGGCGGTCGCGGCGCGGAGCTTCTCCCGCCCGCTTTCCCGGCCCGGCTGAACACAATCATTCAGGTTATTTTTCCCTCTGTGCATGCGCGCGCATGCACAGAGGGAAAAATAACCCGAATGGCGGCGTTCAGCCGGGCCGGGAAAGCGGGCGGGAGAAGCTCCGCGCCGCGACCGCCGCCAGTTCCATCGGCTATACGCCGAAGGACTGGCCCGGGCGAACCGGGAGGATTTCACCCCTGGTTGAGTGGTAGGGAAAGTTGCGTGGATATCCATTTTGTTGGAATATTTTGTATAGATGCTGCATTTCCTTTTTCTGATGTTCTGGGTTGCTGCAGTGCATTTGGGCTCATCTAAATAAAGTCCTTGTGCAGCTTATCTTGTGGGAGGTTGGGTTGTTCCTTTGGTACTGGAGCACCTGGGTAGTATAGCTAGTTTTTCTGTACATTTGTGTTCCTAGTTTGCCATTGTGGTCTCTGCTGATCAGGATATCCAGGAAGGGTAGTGAGTTGTTACAAGATATTAATAGTCATAAGATACTAATATGATCTGCTTTGAGTAATTGATATCATTTTGGATTATTCAGTAGCTTTATTTGGTTTTGTTGTCTTTCATCTGTATTTATTATGTGGTGCCTAGCACTTGTTGGTGTGGAACAGCATAGCAATGCAATACATGTTACAAATGTATCTTAATAGGGTGCAGCAAACAGACACAAAGACTGCACTTGTTTTTCCCACACAAAACTGTTTTATTGTACAATATAAAATTTCTAGCTTATTCTCCTAGCATCCTATTACTATAAATTTACAACCATTCTATTTCTAGTCTTACTCAATCTACAAATTTCTATTTATATGTTCTTATTCCTAAATTTTCTTTACTTCTTTATTTCTTCTTTAAATCTTACCTCTTCCCTCAGGTCTTCAGCTCTTTTACCTAGTCTTATTCCATTAGCATGTGCAAACCCTTTCCATTCATTTTTAAACGGGAGAATAAACAATTCTCCATCGTGGGTGGAGCTAGCCGCCAAGATTAGGTATTGGCACAGCCTTCTAGCCAATGGTGACTGAGTCTGGAAAAGTATAAAAGGTGGCTCTAGGCTTAGTTCCTCCTCTTTTGACTCAGTCATAGCCATTGACTAGTGCCATTTTTCACTGAAATCCGACTTATTTCTACTGATTGATCTTTCTTCTTGGAATTTCAAACTGTAAGTTCCCTAACGAGCCCCAGGTATCATCGATCTCAAACCTAGGGAAAGGGCAGCCAGGCCTGTGGCCAGATGCTGCTCGCCCCTCCAGCCGAGGCCCAATCCACTGCTAAATTTATTCCATCGCTGTTCAAAATCTCTATTCCGGCCTGGAGGGAGTGGGAACGGTCCCAATATTGACATCTGGGACTGTGGTGACCTCTGTCACCACTCATAATTGGGCTGCTGCATGAGGCTGGCAAGCTATTTGCCGAACCCCCCTGGATGACCGCGTGAGAAAGTCCTTACTCACGTCTCGTGTCAGCTTGCGCAGGCCTAAGGGCTTTGATTGACACCTGGACACTGCCCACTTTGGCCTTACTATAATCCTTTGATAAGCACAATAGCGGTCCAACGAGTAGCCCCCCCCCCCCCACTGAGGGGTCAGCTATCTCCATAAGGCACCAAAACTCCAAGACCAGACAGTGCACGTACTGAAAATTCGCTTTGATCCAGCTGCGGCTCGGCTCTGCCTCCTTTTTAATCTGCCTGCCTGTCTATCTGCCCTCTGCAAGCCAACTGAGCTGACCCAGGGGGTCCGGAGCCAACTTCGCAGGCTTATCTCAGCCCGATCAGCAGCAGCCTCCGAAACGATCGGGAGAGATCGGGATTGGTCTGCCTTGCCTCTGATCGCTGAGGGAGCCCTCCTGCCACACCGTCCATGGCTATCCAGGGGGCTTGAAAGGAACGCCTGCTGTGCCTGCTTGATCTTGAAGGGTAAACCCCCCCCCAAGCCACTTATGTGCCCCGAGGGGTCCCCTAAAGGGAACGGAGTGTCTGGTGAGCCCCAGAGGGAGGAGTGCCCTGGGAATACTCACCTCAGGGGAAGGTGGCCGCCATTTTGAATGAACCACATGGGCGGCCGCCATTTTGTGTAACCCCAGACACACCCACAGGCCTGCAAATTTTCATGACCTGTCTATTCTTTCTTCGTGTCTCTCTTCTCCTAGGAGAATCATGGCTGACAAATCATCAAAAACGAAGGCAAAAGCAAAGTCCCACAGGGCCAATACTGAGGAGAGGAGCCCACCAAGGACCCACAACTCCTCCCCATCCCGGGATCGGTCCCCTCTCAGGGCCCAATCCCCGGAACCGGTGCCCAAGCCTCAAAAGTCCAAGTCCTCTTCTAGGCCTCCTGGACAAGCCAGCCTCAGGGAGCCATCGGGCTTCGCTATCTGCTCCAACACAGAACTGTAGCCAGCACCCAGCTCGATCACCGGACACGCTGTCTCTGGACAATGTTTCACTGGGCAGAGCTGAACCTGAGGTCTGGGGTCCCCAGCCGGTCATCGAGGGTCCCACTCAGGGGCGCAAGAGACAGGTCACCAGGGGGGATCCCCTTCAATCCAGGGAAGCACAGGACCGCATGGCTGCTGCCATCAGACATAACAAAATCAAAATGCACACCCTGCAATCAATTCTGGCAAGTGTTCTGAAGGGAGATCTACTCACATCCAGGGGGAGATCTCTCGGAGGCTTACCTCCACATCCCAATTCGGCCATCTCATCGCCAATACTTATGGTTGTGCTATGCAGGGGTGCATTATAAATATGGGGCACTTCCATTCGGCCTATCCTCGGCACCAAGGGTATTCCCCAAGGTCCTGGCTGCCCTGACCGCCCACCTACGGTCTATTCCCATCAGGGTCCAGTGCTACCTGGATGACATCCTCATCTCCTCTGCCTCTCCTTCTCAGGCTGAGAGAGATGTCCAGGTGGTGTTCACTACCCTCACTCATCATGGTTCCTTGGTCAATCGGACCAAGCGCCAACTCATTCCCTCCACCAGAATCGTTCATCTGGGGGCCATTATTGACTCACTGAAGTGTAAGGTGTACCTGTCCCAGGAATGGAGAGACAGTCTATTGGACTTAGCACAGCTAGTTCTGCACCAAACTTCGACTCCACTGAACCTGTTGCCCTCCCTCCCAGGCAAGATGATCTCTGCCATCCACATTACTCCAGGGGACCCAGAAACTGACAGTTAGTGGCTAGGTCTTAGCAGACTCTTTTCTCCTCTGCTGGAACTAATTGCCTCAGGAGACAGTCAGCCATTTTAGGAGTGCCTCGTGGGTGGCTGCCATTTTGAATTACACAGGACCACCCACTTCAAAACAAAAAAAATTATTTTTCTTTTTTCCTTTGAGGCCTCCTTTACTTAACTTGCCTTCTGTGCAAGGGCTGACAAGAGCCAGCAATCTGGCAAGGCTCCTTTGATCCAAGGCCCTGTCTGTACCTGTCTCTGATGCCTGGGCTGTCTGCTTCCATTTGAGCTTCTCTGCATCGCTCTGCTTGTCTTCAGCCAGGTAAGTGTGCAGGCAGCCTTTGAGAGTGCCGGTGACCATCTTGAAGCCTCCCATAAGGTGGCAGCCATTTTAATTGCCCTCAGAATTGAAGGCACTAAGGGCGTGGCCATTTTGTTTCAAATACCAAAAGTGGGCAGAGCCCATTTTGAAGCCACATCAAGGGTGGTGCCATTTTGAATGCCCTTTCTTGCCGGTGGCCATTTTTAAGGCCTAATATGGGCAGTGGCCATTTTGAAAGACCAACTAAGGGCAAATGCCATCTTGTTGGCCTCATTTAAGGGCGGTGGCCATTTTAAGTGATTGTTTGGACCTACTAATTTACCCAGGCCTTTTTGAGGCCTACCTTGTTGGCAGAGGCCTTTGATAAATATGGATACTGTTATTCGAATTAAGCTGACAAAAATTCAGACTAGCTGTCTGTAGGTCTGCCTCAGGAGTACCTGTTAAAGCATGTTCAGGTATTCATATATCACAATAACAAGCCAAACATATCAACTTAGAATGAAGATTCTATCTATATTTTAAAAATGGCTTGAACAAGGGCTTTCAGCAGAATTTAGAAGTAGTAAGTTACTGATCTCACATAAAAGGAACAAATCAGCCCAGTGAGCATTCACTCCAGTAACAGTTTAAAACCAAGCTTTTTTCTGGAGTCTGTGAGCCCAGCATAACTGGAACTATAAACAAACTATCAATTTTTTCCAGTATTTGAAATATCAGGTTTTTTTTCATGAACTGAACTTTAAGACAAAGAGAACATGATTTGTAAATTGGAGTTGAGTTTTAAAATGATGCCTTTTACAAAGGAAATTACCCAATCCAGAGTACTCTACCCTAATCATTCCTACCTAGCATCCCCCAGGAAGGGGAACCTAGGGGACAGGAATTCCCTGGATGTGAGGGAATTATCATTAGCTCCCTCTGGCATTGGAACCAGATAGCCCCACACTCCAGACAGCTCCATCCACAAGCTAAAATCAACCTGCTGCTCAATCATCAGCAGCTCAAGTGGATGTCCAAGCTAGGTCAATGGGGTCCATAGTGGTGATGCGTCATTCATATTGTCCCATGGGCCCACTTACACTCCAGGGACCTCCAAGGGCTCCTTCTCCCCTACCAGCGTCAGGGAAGAGCCCATTCCCCAGTCAAAGTGAGACTCCAGCCCTCACTTAGGAAGTCACTGATTTGGTGGACCACCTCTGCAATCAACAGGGGCACCTGCTTCCTTCCCCCACGACAAATCATAGTCACCACCGATGCCAGCCTATCGGGTTGGGGGGGCACACGCAGAGGCGCAGGTGGCACAGGGCACATGGTTGTTAACTGAGACGACCCTCAACATAAACGTTTTGGAACTACGTGCTGTGTTCCTTGCCCTGCAGCAGTTCAGGCCTCTTCTAGAAAACTCTCATGTAATGGTCCTTACTGACAATGTGGCCACCAAGGCCCACATAAACAGACAGGGTGGGACCATGTCCAGACAGCTGATGTCTGAGGCCATGCAGTTGGGGCTATGGGCACAGCAACACCTACTGTCTCTCTCTGCTAAACATATCTCTGGGGTAAACAACATCAGGGCGGACTGGCTCAGCTGGAACCAGATAGACCATTCTGAGTGGAGTTTGCACCCAGATCTTTTCTGCCAACTTGTGGGTCGGTTCGGTCAGCCAATAATGGACCTTTTCACCACCCTGGGGAATGCCCAGCTGGCCAGGTTTCTGTCCCGGTATCAAACTCAGGGGGCAGAAGGAGTAGATGGCCTCCGCTGCATCTGGCCTAAGGGGTTGCTTTACGCTTTTCCCCCCATCCCCATCATTCCGCAGGTCATCCGGAAACTTCTGGAGGAAAGAGCCGAGGTGGTACTTCTGGCACCCCACTGGCCAAGGAGAGCTTGGTATGCCGACCTGGTCTCCCAGTCGGTCTCACTCCCATAGAGGATCCCTCCGACAGAGTGGTCGCTGGTCCAGGGGTCAGTGCAGCATCCAGAGCCTCACTGGTTGCAACTGACCGCCTGGCGCTTGAGCGGCTCACTCTGAGGAGCCGTCAGATCCCTGTGGACGTCATGGAGCTCTTGCTTGACTCTCGCAGACCGTCCACACAATGTATTTATGCAGCCCCTTGGAAGGTTTTCTGCTCCTGGTGTGCTAGGGAGGGCTATTCCCCACTGGATCTTTCGGTCATAAACGTCCTTCAATTCCTACGCCAGGGGCTAGCTAAGGGTCTTTCCCCAAGCACCCTCAAACGCCAAATAGCTGCCCTATCCACGGTGCTGTTTTGCCCCTCTCTGGGAAAACTCTCTGCTCACCCCTTGATCTCCAGGTTCCTTAAGGATGCAGTGAATAGATGCCATCCCGTGGTGCACAGGTACCCCACCTGGGACTTGTCCAAAGTGTTACTAGCACTCACGGGGGTGCCTTTGAGCCCTTGCAATATGTTCCCCTGGGCCACCTGACATACAAGGTGGTCTTCCTGGTGGCGGTCACATCTGCCCATCGCATCTTCGAACTGGCAGCCCTTTCCATCAGAAGTGACCTCTGTGTTTTCCACCAGGACAGGGTAGTATTGCGGTTGGATCCCACCTTTCTGCCAAAGGTAAACTCTTACTTTCACCGGGCTCAGGAGGTGGTATTACCTTCCTTTTACCGTTCTCCATCCTCAGACATTGAAAGACAGTGGCACCTCCTGGACGTGAGGCGCGCACTGGACACTTACATACAAAGGACCTCTGCCTTTCGCAAAACCGAGGCCTTGTCCGTATCTTTCCACCACTCTTCATTGGGGCAGAAAGCATCCTCAGTCATGGTGGGTCGGTGGATTCGTACTGTCATTAACATTGCATATGAACAGATGTCTTTACCACGACCCACCAGGATTACTTGTTATGAATGTTGGAGATTTTTTAATTTTTATATCTTTTTAACTGTTATATGTTTTTATTTGTAATGGATTTGACATGCTGTGAGCCGCCCAGAGTTCCCCGGGAGTTGGGCGGCATACAAATCTATTAATTAAATTAAATTAAATTAAATTAAATTAAATTAAATTAAATTAAATTAAATTAAATTAAATTAAATTAAATTAAATTAAATTAAATTAAATTAAATTAAATTAAATTAAATTAAATTAAATTAAATTAAATTAAATTAAATTAAATTAAATTAAATTACTGCCCACTCCACACATAGTGCGGCCACCACTGCAGCTTGGAACACGAGGGCTTCCATCGAGGAGATCTGCAGAGCGGCCACATGGTCCTCTCCAATGCCGTTTGTCCGGCACTATAGACTGGACGCCTTTGCCTCTCGGGAGGCTGACTTTGGGCGCAGGGTACTGGAACAGATAATATTGGAGGGCGGCGGCCCCAGCCAGAACCAGGAGGCCCACCCTAGGGACTGAATTACTTTGGTATGTCCCAATCTTGGCGGCTAGCTCCACCCACGATGGAGAATGAGACGTTGTACTTACCTGAGACGTCCATTCTCATCGGGTGGAGCTAGCCGCCAAGTCCCTCCCTTCTACTCATGTTCTGGCTGGACAAGGGGATTCAATTCTTGTATAGATCATTAGGTATATAGGTGTAGCAATATAGATTGAATTTTTCCTCCCTGCATATAGGTAGTTAGACTAGGTATTTAGCAACGTTATTGTTCTCCCATGTTGGAAAGTTAATAAAATGTGTTTGATGATGGCACGTTGAGTCTGGCATTTGTCCCTCGTCAAAAGAGGGGGAACTAGGCCTAGAGCCACCTTTTATACTTTTCCAGACTCCGTCACCATTGGCTAGAAGGCTGTGCCAATACCCAATCTTGGCGGCTAGCTCCACCCGATGAGAATGGACGTCTCAGGTAAGTACAACGTCTCATTCTCTGCCTCTTCCTGTCTCCATGCTCTGTATAGTGGGTTTCAGTAGGCAAAAACCAGACCAGCATAGTTACAACAGCATTTATTGATTCAAAACTGAACTGAGAAACAGCAGGCAAATGCCTGTAACATACTGTATTTTTTGGAGTATAAGACGCACATTCTCCTCCCCCCTAAAAGTGGGTGAAAATTTAGGTGTATCTTATAGATCGAATATGGCATTTTTGACCTTCCGAACCCTCCGTACATCACGTTTTCGCCCTCCCCGGCCCCCAGAAGCATGCTGCAGTACTCTGCACTACCCGTTTTTGCAAAAAAATTGGTGTGTTTTTGGTAAAAATGGGCCATGCAGATTACTGCAGAGTCCTTCTGGGGCCCAGGAAGGCGAAAATATGACACATGGAGAGCTTGGGAGCCCAAAAACAGATCCGTTTGGAGGGCTTCTGGGGGCTGGGGAAGGCGAAAATGCAATGCACGGAGGCCAAAAACTATTTTTTTCTTGTTTTCTTCCTGTAAATGTAAATGTCTTATAGTCCGGTGCATCTTATAGTCCGAAAACTACCGTATATCTGAGTTTTTATAAGACATTGGTGATTTGAAAAAAATGGTGATTATAAAAACTGTAGCCCACTTTTCATTGAAAAAGCAGTGCCAATGTAGGGGAAAGAATTAATTTCTAATGGAGAATAAAAGTGAATGCTCAGCACAAAATGAGTTTGTGGAATGTGGGTGCATTTATGTGTGAGTGCACTTTTAGTCAAACTCTAAGCCAGGGGTGTCAAACTCCCATTGTCACATTGTCGTCACATGACGTATCATGACTTTTTCCCCTTTGCTAAACCAGGGGTGGGCATGGCCAGCGCATGACGCATCTGGCCTATGGGCCACAAGTTTGACACCCCTGTTCTAAGCAGTGATTCTAACTGAATTGTGTGTGACTTCATTCCCTTAATTCTTATCTTGAATTTTTTTTAGATCAAACTAGTTCATAGATAAATGTTTCTATAGTATATATCTACTGTAATGCACTCTACATGGGGCTATCCTTGAAGAGTATTCGGAGACTACAATTGGTGCAAAATGCAGCTGCGCGTGCTGTGGTGGGTGTCTCAAGATACACCCATGTAACACCCATACTCCGCCAGTTGCATTGGCTGCCCATTGGTTTCCGGGTACAATTCAAGGTGTTGATCATCATCTTTAAAGCCCTACATGGCTTAGGACCAGGTTACCTCCGGGACCACATTCTACCTCATACTTTCCTTCGACCGGTCAGGTCCCACAGAGTGGGTCTCCTCCAGGTCCCGTCAGCCAAACAATGCTGACTGGCGGGGCCTAGGGGGAGGGCCTTCTCTGTAGGGACCCCTGTTCTCTGGAACCAACTACCCCCAGAGATCCAAATCATCCCCACCTTGCTGGCCTTCCAAAAAGCCATTAAGACATGGCTCTTCCTGCAGGCAGGGTTCTGAGACAATTTTACATCTGAGGTCTCCCCCATGTATGCATGGTGTTGTATGTCTTTTTTTAACTTTTTAAAAATTGTTTTTAATGATTTTATTGTTTGGTGTTCTTTAAAATGCTGTACGCCGCCCTGAGTCCTAAGGGCGGCATAGGAGAATTCCCAAATAAATAAATAAATATCATTGAATGAAGTGAGCAATGATGTTAAAATTAAAAAAAAACATTAAAGCACTTAGAGAATTATATCATAAATAATTTGACCAAATTATTCATAAATCCCCATCTTTTTCTACTGGTCAATCCACATGTTAACAAACAACATACATAAGAAATCTACCATTCTAAAACAGGAATAGATTTATTTTTCAATTATGTAAATAAACCAGACAAACCATGCCCTGTTGGGTGATCTTTTCAGAGGTATTTCTTTATCTAATCAGAGAAACAGAATGACCACCGGTGGACAAAAAAGCAGACTACCAGCCAGCTTTCCTCCTTGTGGGAAGCTGTCAGGGAGTATCACAAAACTTCCTCCCTCCCTCTCACTTTCCCTTCCTTCCTTCCTTCCTTCCTTCCTTCCTTCCTTCCTTCCTTCCTTCCTTCCTTCCTTCCTTCCTTCCTTCCTTCCTTCCTTCCTTCCTTCCTTATTTACTTACTTATTTCTTCTCTTCCTCCCTCCCTCCCTTTTTTTCTTTCCTTTTTTCTTTCCTTCATTCTTTCCTCACTTTCTTTCACACTCCTTTCTTTCACACTTCTTTCCTTTCTCCCTTCCTTCCTTTTCCCTTCCACCATCCTTCCTTCCCACTTCTTTCCCAGCAGACAGATACTGTAAATGGTTGTTGCTGGGTGGAGGAGAGAGTGAAGGATTGTAAGACTGGCTGAGAAACTGTCATGGAACATTGAAAATAAAAATCATATAATGGTAGCAACAACTCAGCAGCAGCCAGAAGCAATGTATTAACCAAAGTGTCCCCAAATTTCATTTCCTTGGGGGTCATTGGCACAGAATTTGGACACATTCTGTACGTTAGCCCATTTGAGGTATCTTGGTTCAAAAATTGTTGCACTATGATACCCCATTTCACCCAGTTAATGTCATGTCAGTGAGAGTTTTAGCTTTTATTAATGTTATGTTCGTATCTGATCACACTCAAAATGTTTTGAGAATAGCTAGTCCATGCAAATCCCAAACATCATTTGCATTATCTGTTCCCTCATTGTCACCATCAAGCTGCTCCCAAATTATGAACGTGGCCTTCATTCACCAAAAGTTTCATCATGACAAATCTAAGCCCAAATTTATTTATTTATTTATATTTATTTTTGTTTGTTTGTTTGTTTGTTTGTTTATCAAGCATGTATAAGATAACAGATCAGGGGTGGGTTCCTCCCGGTTTGGACCGGATTGCCTGAACCAGTAGCGACCCACTGGTGATGTCACAATGACATCACGAATCCAGTTCAGTCGGTGCCAGTCCTTGGGTGCCGCCATATTTTTTTTGAATTTTTTGCAATTTTTTTACTGTTTTGAAGCTTTTTCCTGTTGTGCTGCTTGAAAAAGTGCCCTCCCGCCCAACCTCAGGTTTATTCTGACCTTTATTCCTTCACCCGAAACACAGCTGATCAGCTCCCCAACTGTATTTCGGGCCGATTCCAGCTACAGAGCATACGCGGAAGCAAAATAATATGAGCGGAGCGAGGGTGCGCTCACAAAACGTCGTGATGGAATCGGTGGGGAAGGTAAGTAGAACCCACCCCTGTAACAGATATAAGTATAAACATGATTATGAATACAGGAAATGGATATGAATAAATGGGGACAGTAGGACAGGGACGGTAGACACATTGATGCGCTTATGCACGCCCCTTACAGACCTCTTAGGAATGGGGTGAGGTCAACAGTAGACAGTCTAAGGTTAAAGTTATAGAGGTTTGGGGATGAAACCACAGAGTCAGAAACTACAGAGTCACAAATGTCACTTTCTATCTGAGAAAAAAACTTGTCAACTTAGGAAAATATTGCTTCTCCAGCAGTTCCCTAAGGAATCAAACTTTAGTTTGGTAACTTAAATTCCTGTTTATCCATCATAATGACTGTTTTTAATTCTGCTGATTTTCCAAATCCCTGTGGATTTCAGTGAACCTTATAACGAAGACTGATGAAGAGTGTTATTTTCCCATACCATTTCCAAAGTCTGAGATTCAGACTTCAGCAACCACCATTCAAGACCAGATACTATTAATCGCAAAAATGCTAATAGATGTGCCATAGAAGTAAAAGAGTTCTTTGATATCCGGAGCATGGATACCATTTTACTGATCTTGCTGCTAGTGCTGCTTCCTCACATAGTCTGCAAGTCTCGTAGATGCAGCATCACTCATCCATACTCTTCATATCATAAATACCAACAACCAGGAGATATCATTGTTGGTGGCATTGCTTCTCAGACCGGAATCCTACCAAAAGAAGTCCTCTTCACTGAAACCCCTTCACCAGTATTGCCAGGAGAGTTTGTGTAAGAAACTGGATAATTGCTTCATTTTTTAAAATCATTTTGGTCACTTGTCTAAATGAGCAATATCATCTCAATACAATACTTTGCTTGGGTAGGATACTGTGGAAAGATCATCTGAGGAAGAATACATTATGGCAGATATTCAGAATTTTAAAGCAGCATTCCTCAAATTCAGGAAACTCCCCTCCCCCCATTCCAAAGTGTAGCCTTTGACTGTCATAATTCTTTGAAATATCTAACCAGCTGAGAAACCCTGGGAATCGAACCTATTCCTGCAGGGAACCCAGACTGGAGAAAGCTGGTTTCAAGACTAACTTCTTTCTATTTTGCTTTCACTATCTTCCTTTCAGTGTTCTTTTCCTGCCAAATCTCTTAATTAAACCAGTTCCATCCTTGTCAACTTTCCTTACTCTTTATCATGTTTGGTCTGTTATGCTTTTATTTTGCAGATTTTGTGATAATTCCTTTATTACAATGAAAGATTGAAACATTGTAACTTCCCTGTTCTTTCAAAAATGATCAATAAATTTATCTGCTTCATGCTTCAAATGTTAGAGATAGCCACTGTTTTATCTGTTTAGCTTTTATCTAAGTCACAGTTTTTAAAATTGCTTTCAGTTCTACAGTATTACAAATCTATTATTTTATAAAATAAGTATAAACTCACCATATATAATCTCATCTCTATCATTTTGTAAATCAAAAATAATCAAGACATTTGTATTAGGGATATCTGTATTTGTCTGAACACTAAGGTAAACATGAATGTGAAGTTGGATATTCTTTTCAAAATTATGCACATTGGGCAAATTATGCAAATATTTGCAAGTAAAAATTATTTGGACAAATGTATCTGAAAATACTATACAGAATTCTAAGGTTATTTTCAATGTAAAACCTCGATATAGTTTGGAATTGGATATCATGACTTTAAAAAAAAACCCCGCTTGAAGTACCTAACATTTATATATTTCTTCCCTAATGTGCATGGTGAAAAAATTGACATAAACATATTTTAATTCTTTAAAAAATCCAAATATAGTATGCAAGGTTTTTGAAAAAATGCAAATCATCTCCATGCATGTTAATTGTATATTCAGATGGCTATGAGTTTACAATGACAGAGAAATGACACAGTCAGCCTGTTGAATTCCTATTAAAACACAATAGTTGTTCAATGCGGAATGGCCTTCTGATATGGAATGCAACTCTCATTGTAGCTTAATTCCTAAGAATTACCAGCACATCCTGGCTATGGCATTTGCAGTGAAGGAGATCAATGAAAACCCACAGATCTTACCCAATCTCACCTTAGGTGTCTGCATCTATGATAGTTATGATAATGCTCAGAAAACTTACCAGGCCACCTTGCGATTTCTATCATCAATGGAGGAATTGGTCCCCAACTATGTATGTGACATCCAGAATGATGTAGTAGCTGTTATTGGAGGACTGGATGCACAAATTTCTCTTCATGTGGCAACTATTTTAGATACCTATAAGAAACCACAGGTAAGATATATTTATCTATCTGGTATGCTAAGTTAATACAATTTTTATTTTTTAAAAAATATTTTGAATATTGTATTGCATTCCAGTCTAGTGGCACTAGGGATTTGAACCGCTTTTGCCACTTTTTCGATCAACAAGCTAAGCGTCTTAGCCACTGAGCCACTGCATCTCTTAATATTGATTAGTATTACAGCGTAAATCTGCCAGATTCAATTCAAAGTTCAAGATTTACTGATTGCTAGTATAAATTTAAATTTGCAACACGAATAAGAATATGTTGCATCTCTTATACTATTGGGAAATATAGCTATGAACTGAGTTTGGGGGAAAATTAGGCTTCTGGATATTATTTGGAGTCCTTCCTACCCACCCATCATCCACCACCATCACCCATGAAAAATAATCCTGGAAAGGAATTAGAGGAATGGACATTTAGGGAAACTTTAAATTATTTGTTTAATTTCAACTTTTTATTCAAACCTAAGACTTGTTCATGAAGTTGAAAAACTGTCCTATAAGAATATTTTTTAAACCATTCCAATATATTTTCATGGAACAGACATTTGTAAGGGGGGGGGGGTTTGTGTGTGTGGTCTAATTCCTTTGCAGCTTCTCTGTCCCATGATCTGAACTGTACTGTATTTTTAATGTTATATGTGTGCATATTATAATTAAGAAGAGAGTTTAGATATATATGAAGTATTATTTTATTTTCACTTGTGACATTTGTTATCTACATGGAGTTCCTCTACAGGGGATGGCATTGGACAGAAGATTACACCACTGGACTTACTTTTACCTTTTGTGCTTTGATTTTTAATTGTCAGAAAAGAAGCACAAGGTGTAATAGGATATCTGTGTCAAATTACAGGGTTAGGGGAGAGTCAACAGATAATGTATTCCCTGGAAGATAGATACTTTTACAAAAAAGTAAATTACAGATAGTGGAGAATTACTTATTCAAGTGTTCTAATCTATAAAATGTTTAAGATGCAACAAAGTCAGGAAATCTAAGGGAGGGAGGGAGGGAGGGAGGGAGGGAGAGGGAGGGAGGGAGAGAGAGAGAGAGAGAGAGAGCTCATATTTGGAATCTCTTCAAAGCACTCCAAGGGAACATAACTGTATTTTATACATTAAATCACTTCAGTGGTTCAACTCAGTTTAAAGGAATGGTTCAAATGACCCATAGCATTTATGTACTGTAGAAATGGAATATATAAGAAATTTAGTAAAACCACAAACATAATTTCAAGTAGCAATGTTGAAAGCTGTTATATATGAACGAACACCATCATAACCCCAACTGGAAAGTGGTCATATATTCAATAAACAAATAGTATGAGGTTTGTTAATTTAATCTATGCAGATTGTGAGAATAATTGCAAGTATTATATACATGTGTCCATTATTTTTTACTCACTTCTCTGTAGCTGATTTATGGATTTGCTCCCCTCATGAATGATAAAACTCCAGGCCTTTCTTTCTACCAGATGGTTCCCCCAGAACCCCTTCAATATGCAGGAATTGTCTCGCTGCTCCTGCATTTCAGATGGACCTGGATAGGGTTTCTCATCATGGACAATGATCATGGAGAAAAAATGGCACAAGCTATGATTCCACTTCTTTCAAAAAAGGGGATTTGTTTTTCTTTTATTGAAAGAATCCCAAAATTTAGTGATATTACTAAACTTGAAGGTATGATTCAGCAGGGGGTAAAAGTATATGAAAGTATCATGAGTAGTAAAGCTAATGCATTTGTAATTTATGGAGAATCTTTCTCCATGATGTTCTTGAGATGGTTGCAGTATATGCCAAAGCTGGAATCAGTGAGAAGTAAACCAAAAGGTATTGTGTGGATAATGACAGCCCAGATGGAATTCACTTCATCAGCTTTTCAACTCCATTGGGATACAGATATAATCCATGGTGCCCTCTCCTTGTCAATGCACTCTGCCGATCTACCAAAATTCAAATCATTTATTGAGAAAAAAAATCCCTTCAGTGCAAAAGAAGATGGGTTTATCAGTCTGTTCTGGCAAGAAGCTTTCAACTGTGTCTTTCCTAATATGGGAATGAGCGATGTGCCTGACGATATTTGCAATGGAACAGAGGATCTGAAGAGCCTTCCTGGATCTCTTTTTGAAATGAAAATGACCGGTCACAGTTACAGCAGTTACAATGCTCTTTATGCTATAGCTAATGCTTTGCATGCTCTGTTCTCTTTTAAACATAAACACAAAGCTATGGCAGAGGGAGGAGGGAGGATACATAATCAAGGCTTCTGGCAGGTAATGGCACCAACATCCTCATCTGATGGAGCATCGTGTACATAAGTGTGATGGCAAAGCTAAGTCTGTTTTTCAGCAGTTTTCCCATCTCTTAGCAATGTAACAAAAGCTCAGAGTTTTATCAGAATTCCTTTTAATTATTATTGAGCATCTATTAATATGATTGAAATAACATATGTTTGACTCTAGAATTTTTGGTGTAATAGAATCAGATTATTTTTCTATTAGCCACCATTCAAATTTTGTGGTAAACTTAGGGGACTAGTGTAATTCTTTTGTTTCTTCCCTAATGCACACCAAATCTGGCTTCTCCCACTCTATAAATGATTTCCAAGAGAGAGAGAGAGAGAGAGAGAGAGAGAGAGAGAGAGAGAGAGAGAGAGAGAGAGAGAGAGAGAGAGGCCTAGAATGGTTATCTGCCACCATCATGATGAGGAAAATGTTCTCAAAATTGGCATTTAATTTTTTTTTTGCTCTAGCTCCATTATTTTCTGAGGGGTGTTTCTTTTAACAACAGTGCTGGAGATCTGGTTTCTTTTGATCAGAATGGAATAGTAGCAGCTGGATTTGATATCATCAACTGGATTGCTTTCCCAAACAAATCATTTTTTCATGTGAAAGTTGGGAAGGTGAATCACTTAGCTTCTCCAGATGAACTTTTAACCATTAATGAAGAGGTCATTACATGGCATAGTTGGTTTAATCAGGTAGGATCTAATTATCAGCCTAATAATCAGATCTAATTATCATGATTTTGAATTATGTGTCTCTATTATGATATGGAAATTCCTCATGTTCAACAATCTTTTGAAAAAATAGGTGAATTAATTTCAGTATATGAATTTATATAATAACTGCCCCTCTGAGTTACAAATGTCTACCCTAATTGCCAGGGTAGACTTTTGCAATTGATAATATCACCCATTGGGCCAAAGTATAGAGATTTAGCATTGATAGTTCTCTTATAAATCAGATATTCGTGTAAACTACTTCTCTTTAAATCTATTAAAAAGTGTAATTAATGTTTGTGCTAAAATTTTAAGTAAGAAGTTGATGAATGGGACATTTCTAGAAGAAATATTGAGGCTAATGTTTAAAGTGGCATGTCATCCATACTGCAAATATTATTAATGCAGGAGCACTGGTTAGAAAATTATGCTATAAAACTTAGAAAGCAATGTGCTGCATTGCTTACTCTAAAAAGCATATTTGATTTAATTTCTAGTGAGAAGTTTTGGCATAAATTTATTTGTTCCATCCAATGGTCATTGTCTTTTTCATTAATACACATAATGAATTAAAATCCTAATTTAAAATGAAATGTAGAATATCAAATTATACAAGGGTACATATTTCTGTAGTTGAATACAATTTCCCTAGTTTCTATGAACAGATGCATATAGTTTAACATGATTCTTTGAAATGGGGGGGAGGGCAGAATGGCAGTTTGAATTTGTATATGCAAATTGATAAGGGTCAGAAATAGACTTACTTGTTCAGAGAGACATCTTGAACAGGTCAAGTAATCATCTTGCTGCTGATTCTTGAAACATGAATTGAGGGCTTACATTGTCTCTTTCAATTCTATGATTCTATAATCTTCTTCAAATGGATATATGTAAAAGCTGAGCAGCTTCCCTATTTGTTATGGATTGCAGTTATTCAAACTTGCATTTCAAAAGGAACAAAAGCTATATATTTTTAAAGAAAGACATACTTAATTGTAGGTGAAAATACATTTAGAAGTGAAAATGTGGGAGAAACAAGTTACAATTTCAAGGCAACTTTTCACCTTAGTGTGCAGAGTGAAGATATGCAAAAGTGATATGGCTACTGAAATAGAGCGCTTTATCCTTCTGTAGCAACAATTTCTAGCATATCAAGTAAGCCCTTTGAACTTAAATAGGCATCAAATTAAAGCCTTTCTTTTATCATTCTATAATGTAACACATTCCTCTTTAATTTCCAGGTGATGCCCATCTCTGTTTGCAGTGATAGTTGCTATCCTGGTTTCAGCAAAAAAGTGAAGGAAGGAGAGCCATTTTGCTGCTATGACTGCATCCCATGCCCAGAAGGAAGAATTTCAACTGAGAATGGTAATCATCTCCTTGCTTGTTCAAAATAAATTCAGGCAATAAAAAGAATAATGTAATGTAATAAATAGATTTTTTAAAGCATTTTTAAATGTGAGGATTAAAAACTTCTATTCACCAGAATGTTGAACTGTCTCAATGCATTAACAACAAAGATTACCTAATTTTGTATGTATGTACGTAGGTACTGTAGATAGATAGGTAGAAGTTGCCAACTTTTCTTATAGATCTAACAGCTGCCATCTATGAAATATTATTGCTAACTTATCTCTAAACACTTTTTTGGTCAGTTTTCTCCAACTTTTTCTCATCTGGAATCTTTAATATCACTGAAGTTATTTTGAAGGGTACAGAAGATCCTCCAGATCAAAGGGCATCTAGGAAACAGATCACAAACAGATTACAAAATGACAAGATCAGAACATAATTACTGATTTTATTTGGCTTTTAATTCACATTTCACCCTTAAAATATTCCTGAAAAAGTTAGTTCATAGTTTATTTAATAAAAGAGCTTCCTAATAAATAGTCAAATGAAGTCATCATTTATATATGAAGCTATCCATTGGGAACTGCTATAACAGTGATGGCGAACCTTTTTTGGCTCGCGTGCCAAAAGGTGGGGGTGCGCGCTCTAGTGCGCGCACACGTGCCCACTCCCATTCCCCCACATACATGCGCACAACCCCCCATGCTGCCCCCTGCACATGTGCACACACACCACCCCTGCGCAAAGGCCTTACCGGAGCCTGGGACGGTAAAAAATGACGAAACGGGCAAACCGGAAGTTCGGAAAATGCACTTCTGGTTTGTCCGTTTCGTCATTTTTTGCGTTCCGGGGCTTCAGGAAGCTTCCCTGAACCCTCTGGAGTGCTAAAAACAGCCCAATGGCAAACCGGAAGTGCATTTTCCGAACTTCCGGTTTGCCCGTTTCATCGTTTTTTGCATTCCGGGGCTTCAGGAAGCTTCCCTGAACCCTCCGGAATGCGAAAAACAGCACAACGGCAAACCGGAAGTGCGTTTTTCTGAACTTCTGGTTTGCCATGGAGCTGACAGGGCAACGCCTCGCGTGCCCTCCGATATGGCTCCGCGTGCCACCTGTGGCACGCGTGCCATAGGTTCGCCATCCCTGTGCTATAACATTCTTTCATATAGGTTCATTTTACATTATGATTCACTTTTTCTATAATAAATTTGAATCTCAAAATTATAAAGTTGCAAAACATAAGTAAATAGAAGTTTTTAGAAATGTAAAATAATATGATGAGACATCTTTTAACATGATAAGAAATATTTTATTAATTCATTTATTAAACAGATTTATATGGTACCAGATGTCCTTCCTTAATAGATGGGACCTGCAACATATCTTGCCTTCCAATCTTGGTGGGAAGATAGATATATACTGTATAATATATGTAGTCCTTGAGTTATGACCAAAATGGAGCTTGCCCATTATATAGTTAATTGAGATGGCCATTAAGTGAACTGCCTCAATTAATCCCATCCCTGCTGTCCCCAATACAATTGTTAAACACATGTATGGATCATTAAGTGGAACATGGTGGGGAGGTTCAAGAGTGGGAGAGACCATAGGGAGCCTAATACAGGCACAAGTTAACACAGGAATGCTAATATTGGCATTAACAAGGGAAAGCAAACACAGAATGGTTTGCTTTTCCTTGCTAATGCTGGCGAAGTTAATACTAGTGTTAGTAAGGAAAACAAACTGCTCAATTGCTTGGGTCTTATAAGCAGCTGTTATTTTCCAAGCTTCTGCAGTCATGCTACACAGCCACAAACTGCTTCATTGCCATGTTACATGGGTTGCTGGGTTGAAGCGATTTGTGGCTGTACTTGGAAAAAAAGATGGTCACATGTGATATTGTGCTGTGTGGTCCAAAAACAAAACAGCCTGTCCTCTTTCCATACCCGTGCATCTTGGACACGGGAAATCTTCAAAAGGTAACTGAGTGATTGACTACCAAGGTGGAGAGAAGTGTATGAAATCCAGTGGGGTGACGAAGCAAGCCTGCAGGGATTTAGCAGGACAGGATGGAGAGCAAAACAGTCAGGGAGACACACTGCAGCACGTCTGCAGTCGGTCATAAGGATGAATAACTGCAGGGGCGCTGTAGCAGATGCAACTTTGAATCTGGGTCCCTTTTGGGGGGGGATGCTGTTGTAACTTCAAAAATCCAAATACTGTTAATAGTTTTAAAGTGACAAAATGATTAAATTTACTAAAGCATTTGTCTTTATCACACCTTTTGTATCTCATATACCAAGCTTCTAATCTTAATATTAAATACAATCTGAAAAAGTTAGAAGGTTATATTGAGTATCAGACAAGGCATGATTACTTGATATCTGCAGGTCTTCCTATATATCCATTAATCAAAGTAGCTGCCTAATAGTATACGAAATAATATGATAACACACTGGTCAGATTTATGATATGCATGAAATACTAATTTATACAACTTATTCTATTTCAGACAAAAATGAATGTTTCAGATGTCAAGACAAATACTATCCGAACAAGAAAAAGGATTTCTGTATTCCCAAGGTTATAAGTTTCTTGTCTTATGAAGAACCTTTAGGGATCAGTTTAGCATCTCTTGCACTTACCTTTTCTTTAACTACAATCCTTATATTAGGAACATTTATGAGGAACCACAACACTCCCATTGTCAGAGCCAACAACCAGAGCCTGACCTACACACTCCTCATCTCCCTCCTGCTCTGCTTCATTTCAACATTGCTATTCATTGGTAAACCAGGAAAAGTGGCCTGTCTTCTCCGACAGACAACTTTTGGCATCATCTTCTCAGTGGCTGTTTCTTCTGTCTTGGCAAAAACTATCATGGTTGTTCTGGCTTTTATGGCCACCAAACCAGGATCCAGAATGAGGAAGTGGGTGGGAAAAAAGTTAACCAATTCCGTTGTTGCTTCTTGTTCTATGATCCAAGCAAGTATATGTATTTTATGGCTGGCAATGGCTCCCCCATTCCCAGATGTTGATATGATCTCAGTGACTGAAGAAATTATCCTTCAATGTAATGAAGGGTCTGTGACCATGTTTTATTGTGTCCTTGGCTATATGGGTTTCCTTGCTTTTATCAGCTTCACTACAGCTTTTCTTGCCAGGAAATTACCTGACACTTTCAATGAAGCCAAGTTCATCACCTTCAGCATGTTGGTCTTTTGCAGTGTTTGGTTGTCGTTTGTCCCAGCATATTTGAGCTCCAAGGGAAAATACATGGTGGCTGTGGAGATCTTCTCCATCTTAGCCTCTGGTGCTGGGGTTTTGGGTTGCATCTTCTCCCCCAAATGTTATATCATTGTATTCAGGCCTGACCTAAACATCAGAGAACAATTAATAAGACAAAAATAAGCCTTTCCCTCTTTTCTCAATGTTTTTAATTTAGACTTCTTTCTCTGTATGCAATGTAGAATATTTATGGAAAGTTATTAGATTTTGACAAAGTGAAATGAACCTGCATGCATCTCATCTCTTCTGATAATTTCTTGAAACTAGTCTTTTTTTTCAGAATCTTTTCCCAAAGCACATTTATTTTTTAAACTGCTTCACTTCCTAGTAGGTAGAAGGAAACAAATGACATTGAAATCTAACAGTCATGGTTAGGGCAGTAGGGCACTTGTTTAGAATCAATCATAACTGAGCAATCATAAGCCAACTAGAAAGTTATTGATACGAAAGGATAAACCTAAAACAAAACCAATAGAAATATCCTGTAGTGTAACTAAACTGGAACTTTGTTTTTATTCTCCATTTTGGGGCCAACATGGTACTAAGTGAGATAAACCTCACTTAATGACCATTCAAATTTACTATGGACTTCAAAAAAGCTACATATAACCTCTCCTTGAAGTTCCACGTTAACCCTACGGTTACGTGATTTCATTTTATAGGCATTTGGCAACCAGCTTGCATTTATAACTGGTTGCAGCATCCCATGTATGCATGTCAAATGTACTATAAGATTGGCTGTCAATTTAAAGAAATATGGGCATATCTAGTATAGCTAGCCAACTAAATTTACTTACTTCTATTATTCCTGATTAAAACAAGAGCAATTAAATGTGGAATATTGTTTAATACAGAATGTCACTTTTGTTGTCGTCTAGTATCTAAGAAATACCAGCACATCCTGGCTTTGGCAGCAAAGGAGATAAATGAAAACCCAGAAACCTTACCCAATCTTACCTTGGATTTCCACATCTATCATAGCTTTGACAATGCCCAGGGGACATATCAAGCCACCATGTTGCTTTTATCATCAATGGAGAAATTGATTTTCAACTACCAATGCAATACCCACAATTACATAGTAGCTGTTGTTGGTGGACTAGATTCTAAAATCTCTTTTCATGTAGCAACTATTTTGGATATTTATAAGATTCTGCAGATAGGATTTAACTTCAATTCTATCGACACGCAGCCAAAACACTACTTTCAATTTCTTCCTTTCCCTTGATTTTGTACTGCATTCTAAACTATACCCAAGTACAGCCTTGGATCTGCATAACGAATATATCTCTGTAGTTCTAGAAGTTACTCAAAATATCATTTTGAGATTGTAATCCTATATCCCTTTACTAGAGGCTAATGGAATTTAAAGAGACATAATTTTCAATTTTTTAGCAAATTAAATTATATATATATATATATATATATATATATATATATATATATATATATATATATATATATATATATATATATATATATATATATATATATATATATATATATATATATATATGTATATATATATATATGTATATATATATATATATATATATATATATATATATATATATATATATATATATATATATATATATATATATATATATATATATATATATATATATATAGCTGATACCTGTGCTTCGCTATGAAACTATGTGATGGGGCCTGATAAATTGACAATTAAAGCTTGAAAATTAATGAGTAGTTAAAAAGGGACTGTATTATTTCATAAGCTAAGTTTCTGTTACAGATGAAGAAATTATTTGCATAGCATAGACTTTCAATTCTTCCCTCAAATGAATTGCTCAGGACCTCCCTGTAAACAACATTCCTGGTTTTGCTCTCTGGTTGGAGAATGATCAGGCTGTCCGGTGAACTGACTCTGGAGCATGCCACATAGAACTGGCCATGAGAGAAACAGGCAGCTACCCTTAATTGTGTTTTCCTAATTGCATCTGTAAATCTTTTCCTGTGTTTTTTGCCTCTTTTCCCTTTAACTGGTGTTACAGTAGAAGGAACAGATTTGTCTGAACTGAGAAGGAAGATAAGTGGGGATCTGTCTCTGTCTACCAGCATCCATCGGTATTCATCTGGCTAGCGTGGCTTAGCTCAACTGTTCTGTAGTAAAGTTGCTTGCTGCTGTGAAAGCAAAAGCAAAACTGAAACTCCTCTGCTTGTGTTTTGCATTTGGATCAGATTTCTTTTCAGGTTGGAAGGGGGAGTAAAATTCCTTAGCATCAGAGCTTGTTAATAATAAAATAAGAAGTACTCATGCTCCGATAGTCATTTTGAAAAATCCTTTTTTAGTGTGCATCTAGAAGCCAAGAGGAACATACATGACAAATTTCAAGTTTGTAGGCTTTATGGTTCTGGAACTCTTTATTTCAGTGATTTGGATTAAAATACATGACTTAAGCCACAAAGCCTACTATATTAAAATAATGAAGACTTATCTAGGTTAAGACAAAACATTGAGACAATATCACAACCAAATTAGGGTTTTACTAGTAATGGGAGAGCAAAAAATAAAAGGGCAATGAAAAGAACTGTGAACAAAGATACATGGTTTTAAAAAAGTTGAGAGTGATATGAGAATGTTAAAAGTGAAATTTCATTCTCTTGAAATCCATAAATTCCACCTGAATCTGCAATTCTTTCAAATCTCCAAGATATTTTAAAAGGGATCCAATTCTATCCCACTTCTGACTTCTCAGATTAAATTCAAAGATTCTGTTCAAAGTAGCATTATCTCATAGGTTTTATGTAGAAATAAAAGACATGAAAAATTTATTAACATCTCAAACATAATTTTAATTAGCTTTGTCTGTAAAGGGAAAAAACATTTTACAAATCTTGTTTAAGGTTAGGGAATTTAGGGACGTAACAGAACTCCTGACCAATGCTTATCTTAGTCTGCTCTTTTGTTTCTGCTTATGTGCATTACAGGATTCATATAAGGCTTATTAATGCTATGTATGCACATTCCTATGAATACTTGAAACTACTATAGAGATATGGCATTTACTAACTTTTTAAAGCTTAAAAATAAAAAAAAATGATTATTTATTTAATTATAGCAGCCAAAATAATAATTTTGCAACCCTGGAAAACTTTAGATAATACATCAGCTAAATTGGGAATTAGGAAAGCCTCCTCACTTGCCACATTAGGGGGGGGAATTACAGTGAAAGTTAAAGAATTGAAGATTTCAGAAACAAGAACCACAGTTTTATCAAACATGGTTGGATTTTATGATTTATTTTAGTAGCAATAAATTATAGTCTGGTGTACTTCTTATATATCATAAATTTTCACGTGTAAAGCACCTGACTTTATTTAAATGCTAATGGATATCTTTGAGTATCTTTCTTAATATATTTTTTCTATATATGGTATGTAGTCCTCAACTTATGACTACAAGGAGCCCAAAATTTATTTTGCTAAGCAAGACAGTTGTTAAATGAATTTTGCTTCATTTTACGACCTTTCTTGCCATAGTTGTTAAGTGAATTATTGCAGTTGTTGGGTTAGTAACACGGTTGTTAAGTGAATCTGGCTTCCCCATTGATTTTGCTTGTCATAAGGTTGCCAAAGATGATCATATGATTCCTGCACAATGCAACCATCATAAATGTGAGTATATTGGCAAGAATTTTGATCACATGACCATGGGGATGCTGCAACGGTCATAAGTGCGAAGAATGGTCATGTCACATGTTTCAGTACCTTTGTAACTTTGAATGGTCATTAAATGAACTATTATATTTGGAGACTATCTGTATATATATTGCATTTATGTTAATGCAGTTACCTGATATTTTAAAAGAAACAATAGATGAACTATTTCTCATTTAAAAAGAAAAGAAACATTGAAGTAGGTGGGGATTTATTTTTGTTTTTTAAAAATAATAATGGCTAAAAGGCTGAGTTATAAAATCACTCAAATATTCCTCATCACTCATCCTTGCCAAATGTCCTAGTTCCTTTAAGAATTCAAGTGAAAACAATAGTTGAACTCTAAAAAGCATGATTTCTTCAGGTTTTCCCTAAGGAACTGAACACTGACTTAAAAATTACCTTCTTGTTTGTGCATCTAAATTACTATATATCAAAATCCCATGGAAATTCAGTGCCCAACACCAACACACAAAAAAAGACTGATGTAGGATGTTGCTTCTCTTTCTAAAATAATGATACTATTTAGAGTTCAAGAAAAACACGGCTGGCTAAGGATCCACAGGTTTGATCCTAGATAGATCAAGATTCAGACTTAAAGAGTCAAGATGTGTAAATTGCAAAAATGTTAATGGCTTTGTTCTAGGAATAAGAGGGATTCTTTGAGCTTTGCCCTTGTAATGGGGATGGAAATTTTATTGATCTTAATGCTAGTGTTGAGTGCCCATGTGGTGTGCATGACTTACAGATGCAGCATCTTTCATCCATATCCTCCATATCACAAGTACCATCATCCAGGAGACCTTATGGTAGGTGGAATTTCATCTCAAGTTGGTCCAGTCTCTGAAAAACTCACCTTTGAAGATCGTCCCTCACCAGTATTGCCTGGACAGTTTATGTAAGGAATGTTAGGGGTTATCTGTTTCTATTTTACTGCATTTGTATTTGCTGAAATAATAGATTACGGCATTGCCATAACAAAATAATAATTAATTGACTTGGTTGAAGTTAAAGAGATCCTCAGAACAGCATTCTTTTCTCAACCAGGCAAAATAGAGTATGGAATATAATCAGATGTTTAAAGCAAACTTCCAAAACCTTGTGAGAGGCTGATTTAAAGCTCTTTTGCATTTTTCTATATGCTCCTCTTTAAAAATATACATCAATTAGTCTTGTACCAAATAACTCCTCCAAACACTGCAAGATCTTCAACTAACAATACAAAAGTGTCTGCAAGAGGACTGAGTATTTTTTTTACAAAGTGATATTATATATATGGATTCCAGACATTCCCTGTGTTTATGTCTGAAATCATTCTGCAGAAATATCTGAGTTCCAACAATAAATATTGACTTCTTTATCAATGTACACTTGTACGTATATTAATTCTATATCCTGATGGCTGTTAGTTTAATATACTTGATGGGGTTTGCCTGCTATAGTATAAGTACCGATGAGAATATAAGAACAGAATATCCTTCTGATGTGCAATACTACGACAATAAATATGGAATTCTTTGTTCACATACACTTGTACATCCTAATGAGTGTTGATTTATCATATCAGAAAGGTAGGATTGCTTGATGGAGCTGCCATGTTATCTTGTAACTACTGACTATAATGAAAGAACTAGTAGAATATCCTTCTGATGTTTAATGCAACTCTCATTATAGTGGAATTCCTAAGAATTACCAGCACATCCTGGCTTTTGCATTTGCAGTAAAAGAGATCAATGAAAACCCACAAATCTTACCCAATCTCACCCTGGGCTTCCATATTTATGATAGCTATGACAATGCTCAAATGACTTATCAGGCCACCATGCTGCTTCTATCAGCAACTGAGAGACTGGTCCCCAACTATCTATGTAACCTCCATAATAAAGTCATAGCAGTTATTGGAGGACTGGATGCTGAAATCTCCCTTCATGTGGCAACTCTCTTGAATATCTATAAGCTTCCACAGGTAGGTTGGACAACCTTGCATGCAAATGTCATCCTTCCTATAGTGATCTACTTTCACAATGTAATTTTGTTTTGCAGCATTTGGTATTTTCAAGTAAATGGTTCAGGAGTTGGGAATTTTAATTTTAAAACATTTGTTTTTGTCCTAGGTTTGGGCTTATATTGCTCAATTATTTCATTTATTGCTAATTATTGGAAAAAAGTTTGGCTTTTCTGTTTGTAAATAACCTCATGGATTAGACTACAATGATATCCAAATTTTTGTGATTCAGTATCTGCCATTTTCTTAGCAAAGTGCATGAACCATAAGCAGTTGGTTCATTTATTTCAATGCCCCATATTTCACAAACAGTATAACAATTTTTTTAGCCTGGTCTTAGTGTTAAGGCTTTAAGTTTCAATAAGATTCAGTCAAAATCAATCTCAGAAATTAATATTTAATAAATTAAGATCTATTGTTACCAAAGGGACCAACATTCAAGTGATTAGTATAATCTGCAATGTTTTCAGTGATAAAGAGAAATTTCCTTCAAACAAGATGAATCAAGCTCTGCATATAGAAAGATTTTTGTCATGTTCATTAATATTTTTGTGCTTAATATGGTTAAAGACAAATGTTTTGGAAAACTATCAATGTTTTCATTATCTGTAAAATTTAATTGCACATTAATAAATAATTATTGTCTCCAGTTAAGAACAAAATATCCAGAATAATGTCAAAGTTTTTGTTGGTGAACATGATTCCCAATCCCAAATATCTATTATGTGACAGCTAAGGGAGAATAACAGATCTGCCATGATTCAAATCAGACTTCTTTCTATTATCTCAACTGATGATTGCATTGTTTAATCTACAAGCTATTATATTTAGCTAAGATGTTACAATGTGAAAGCATTTTCTAAACTATTATTCTTATTCCTAAATTTGAAGAATCCTATGACTTGCTCTCATCCTTTCAAATGTGGTTCCTGGACCAAAGAGTTTTTGGTCCAGGAATCCACATTTTTTAAAACACTTTTGAAAAGCATTTTCTTCTAATTTCCAGATGATACCTGTTTCTATGTGCAGCAAGAGCCATCATCCTTGTTTCAATAATTCAAGCATGCACATACATGAACTTGCAGAGACAACAATCAGTGTATTGATATGAAGGGAGAATTAGTGGATATTTATATAAAGCAGTTTGACCTATCAGTTTTTGGTATTGATTGTCCTTGTTCATCTGTGCTGCTTATCTGGATGTTGGTTAACAGGAACAAGAGAAGAGAAGATATTCTTAAAGCTGATTTTCTGTCTTTACCTTTCCATTGTTTTTTTTTTTCAATGGTATATAAGTAGAATTTATTTCTACATGTCAATTTATCACTAATTTCTTCTGGAAGCTTTCTTGCTTTCTTACACTTGGCATAATATAAAATTTATACTACTTCCCAGATGAAACTATCTCTGTTGTGAAATTAAAAGAATTTCATGTCTTTTGACTACCAGCTAACGATCATGAGTATGTTCTATAAATCTTATACTTTGTCATACATTGTCATACATGGTCAAGTCAAATCAATCAGATCAAATCTTTATTACATACATTCATAGGCTAGTCCTTACATTATATATTGTGAAAAGATTATTTGTCTTCTCAGCTAAAGAATCTTTGGGAATGCATAGGAGGCTTTGAAAATACATTGTTGTCTTGTGCGCTACAGAGATGCCAGAAGGTTTTAATAAACTTTTGATTGTTTCTTAAATGTTTTCGATGTATGACAGAGCTTTATTCTCCCCTATGGGTTGTAGTTAATGTAATCTTATTGGTTGTGGCTAGACATTTTCTTATGAAATTATTTTTTTATTCTTATATAGCAAAAGATATTGCAAAAAAACAACTTCTCTAACTTGAACTGTTTTGATTCACCATCAACTATACAAATTTACACTTTTAAAAAATTTACATCAATATACAAATCCCTTTGTCCATCTGCATGTAAACAAAACTACCAGGTATACCTGTGCATGAGTACAAACAAGGATTATAACAGAATATCCTCTTCTGATATTTTGAAAATATGGAAAAGCAATTATCCATCACCTACAAATCTACTGCTTGGTTTTAGATATATTCCTATCAGTAATTCCTCCAGATCTGGAGCATCACTGAATGGCAATCAACAGACTTCCAACACCTTTCATGCAGTTATGCCTTCCACACCTACAAATCCCAGGAATAGAAATTCAGGGAATGTTCATCTCAACAAGGCAGGCATGGCTCTTTAAAAGGGTTGGTATAAGGATTATTAATTCAATATACTGTATGTTGATTGTCTGAACACTTGAAAATGTTTTCTAGATGCTGCTCTTATCTCCTTTTCCTGTTTTTCTCTAGCTCATTTATGGCTCTGCTCCAATAATGAACGATAAAACCCCAGGCCTTTCATTTTATCAGATGGTTCCCCCAGAAGAACTTCAGCATAAAGGGATTCTCTCACTACTCCTGCATTTTAATTGGACATGGATTGCGATCCTTATCATGGACAATGACCAGGGAGAAAAATTTGTAGAAACAATGGTTCCTCTGTTGTCCAAAAATGGGATTTGTGTTCCTATCATTCGCCGATTCCCCAAAGCAACTGATTTCAATAGACTTGATGGCGTGATTGATCAGGCAGCAAAAATCTATGATGTTATCATGGGTAATAAGGCAAATGCAGTGGTGTATAATGGAGAATCTTTTGCAATGGGAAATTTGTTATGGCTTCAGTATATTCCAAATATAGAAGAGGTGAAGAGTAAACCAAAAGGTATTGTTTGGATTACGACAGCACAGATGGAGTTCAGTTTAATCCCCGTTCAACGTGCTTGGGATCTCAAAATAATTGATGGTGCCCTTTCCTTCACAATGCATTCCACTGCTCTACCAGACTTTAGATCATTTGCTAGGAAACAAAACCCCTTCAGCGCAAATAAAGATACGTTTATCAGACAGTTCTGGCAAGAAGTCTTTGACTGTGTATTCTCAGATACAACTATGAGTGATGTAGAGGAGAATATTTGCAATGGTAAAGAGAATTTGGAGAGCCTTCCTGGGACTCTTTTTGAAATGGATATGACTGGCCACAGCTACAGCATCTACAATGCTGTTCATGCCATAGCTCATGCTTTACATGCTTTGTCCTCCTCTAGAAATACTGAGAGACCAATGATGGGTAGAGTAGGAAGGAAGATTCATAGTCAAGACTTCTGGAAGGTAATATCCTCATTAGGAAAAATACTGTGATTGATGGGAACCCTGAAATTCTATTTTGACTTAAGTCCTATGTTTTACAATTAAAAAAAAATAAAATTATGCTTCCTTCATCATTTATTTATTTATCTGAACTTTATTTATTTCCTCTATCTTAAGTATTGATTATTATATGACTATTTTCTACTGAATTATTTTGGGACTGTTCTTCTGTTATTTATCTCATAATTATATGAGATTTTAGAAAGCTTATTTTCCAATTCCCATGATTCTTGAAAATATATCTGTTTTTCTATGTGTCTTCATGATTCTCTGATGTAGAAGTCAGAATCACTCTAGTGTGGTAAATATTTTTTCTGTTAAGCAAAATATTAGAGGAAACTCAGGGGGGCATTAATCATAACCCTTAGCTCTGTCTCATTTTTGAACAAAAATAATTTGGGCTTTCCTATTGATCCTTTTAATTCATATCCTTGATTCTATTTTCTCTTCAATTTCGGTGTAATGAGGTGGGTGAAAGGACCTAGAATACAATTAAATCTTTTCTATTGTGAAAATTATCAACATGGAGACTGGTAATTTAGTCTTTCCAAATAGCAATAGCAATAGCACTTAGACTTATATACCGCTTCATACTGCTTTTTACAGCCCTCTCTAAGCGGTTTACAGAGTCAGCATATTGTCCCCAACAATCTGGGTCCTCATTTTACCAACTTCGGAAGGATGGAAGGCTGAGTCAACCTTGAGTCGGTGAGATTTGAACTGCCGAATTGCAGCTAGCAGTCAGCTGAAGTAGGCTGCAGTACTGCACTCTAACCACTGTGCCACCTCGGCTCTTATTTGCATTTTTCCTTTCAATTTAGTTCCACTATTTTTTGAGAAATGTCGCTTTTAACAATGGTGCTGGGGAACCAATATCCTTTGATCAGAATGGGATTGTAGCAACTGGATTTGATATTCTAAACTTGATAGCTTTCCCAAACAATTCATTTCTTCACATGAAAGTTGGAAATGTGGATCATTCAGCATCTCCAGATAAAATATTTACTATCAATGATGAGATGATTACATGGCACAGCTGGTTTAACCAGGTAGGATTTAATTATTGTATTTGATTCTGAATAATGCTTTTTTTAATTTGATATGTAAATTTATATTATTGGACAAAAGGAAATTCTTATATAAAGTTTTCATATAAGCAACTTCTAGGTCTCATTATCATATGTGAATATCTGTGAAATAAAGATTTAACAGTTTTAGGTGTTAGTTTGTGGAACATCATATTTCATGATGTAATAATAAGAAAATAATGTTTCATTCCCAGCCCACTTGTGCCCATACTACACTTATGAATGCAGTTTCTTTTTTGTCTTTGCCCAACTCATGATTGTACTTGTTTAATCTAGAAACAAGTATATTTCTCTGAGTTTGTACAATGTAAAAATATTTTCCAAATGATTACTCCTATCCCTAATCTGGGATGATGCCCATGACATGCTTTAATCATTTCAAATGTGGACATTGGAATAAAAAGCATTCATGTTTATTAAGTCTCCTGTTTAATTTCCAGGTGGTACCCATTTCTGTTTGCAGTGAGAGCTGTTATCCTGGTTCCAGCAAAAAGATGAAGGAGGGAGAGCCATTTTGCTGTTACGACTGCCAGCCATGCCCAGAGGGGAGGGTTTCAACTGAGAATGGTACAAGATGTTCATCACTTCCTCATTTTTTTTCTAAAGAAAGAAAGGAATAAATTTTGATAAAATTGAACATGGCATGAACCTCTACAATACACACAAAATATTTTCTAAACCTGTGGGTTCATCATTTCAGTTCTTGGGAATATTCAAAATGATCATTAATTTTCAGTGAGAATGATGATAATCATGACTAAATTAGGTTACCAGCTTTTCCTTTAAACATTATGGGCTGTCATCCAGGCTTTTATGAAACATCACCGCAATTGTGTATTAATCTCTGAATCTATTTTAGATCATTTTTCCACATCTTCTACAGTCCTGGTCTGCTGGACTATAATTATACTCATACACAATTAATATTGTGAAAATAACTGAAGTCCAGTAGATCTGGAATGTAATTTGAAATTTAAATTTATTTATTTATGACCAGCAACATTAAATAATAAAATGAGAAATAAAAATAGTAAATACAATCAGGATCAAGAAAGATAAATGGGTAAAGTTATATATTAGCAATTATAAAATAAATGAAATATGGTACATTCTAAGCAACTTATTACAATAATACCATGATTATTAATATAATAAAACTAATACATTAAAATATATGTTCTCTAGAAATTATTAGAAAATAACTAAGCAAAGTATTAATAATAATAAGGATCTTCAGTTCTTTAAGTGCTTTTTCCTTAATATCATTGCAGTGGCACAAAATTTTGCTACCGCAAGAGTAGTGGCTGGATTTGAATACTAAAGGAAATCTCACTAGAAATCTCTCTAATAGAGGACGAATATACGTTGATCCGCTGTTCCTATAAAACGTGCCACAAATTTCAAGGAAAATTATAGCAGAATATTATTCATCTTGGTTTCATAAATTTTAGATCTCCTAATCTGTAAAGCAAACTAGGGAAAGTATAGAGGGCATGACTTCCAGAATTTTTTTCAAACCTTTAAGACAGGGGTGTCAAACTCAATTTCATTGAGGGCCACTTCAGGGTTGTTTTTGACTTGGGGGGGATGGGATGGGCGTGGCCAGGGAGGGCATGGCCAGCTTGACATCTCTCCTGTCAGGGGTGCCTGTGATGGCATGAGTGCTCTGCCAGTGAAAACAGGCTCCTGAGCTCTGTTTTCGGCTGCCACAGCCTCCTACAACCCACTGCCAGTAAAAACGTTTTCATTGGCAGAGGTTGCAGGAGGCCGTGGCAGCCGAAAATGGAGCTCGGGAGGCTGTTTTCAATGGCAGAAGTACCACAGGCTGGTCCTTCACTGTTTCCAGGGTGGCCCCGCGGGCCAGGTCTAAGTACCCCACGGGCCACATCCGGCCCCCAGGCCTTGAGTTTGACACCCCCGCTTTAAGACTATCTCTAAGTTACAAAAAGTGGAGGAACTTAGAATGGAGGACTCACCTACATGTTGACTTGCTGCCCAGCTGAATCTTCCTTATGGATGCATTGGCTGAATTTGGAGAAAACCTTTTCTCTTCAGCCCCCATGCCTGATCCAGTCCCTTTTAAAATTCAGTCTTCCTTTGCACAACTTCTCTCTCCACACCAAAATAAATCTCATTTTGTGAAATTTTCAGATAGGAATTCTGCTTAGAACAAACACAGAGAATCTTGAGCTCCTTTATTTGATTTTGTTATGCTCAAATCAATGCATTATGATATGATGTTCATGTATAATTTTAACATTTGAAACTCAGAATCACAAAACAATAATTAGTTCTCCCAAGTAAATGAAAACTATCAGTTTTCTAAAGGAAGAGGGGAAAATAAGACAGCATTTTTAAACTATTGTCGCCTGATGCTATTTCAGGAGACAAAATAGAAACTATTTCATATGATACTCAAGGTCTAAGTAACATGAATTGATTTAAGACAAAGGAGTATTATTTTTAAATGTATTAAGGCCATTGAAACTAAGTACCATATTTTTCGGAGTATAAGACGCACTGGGATATAAGACGCACCTTAGTTTTGGGGGAGGAAAATAGGGGGAAAAATCTGCCTACCAGGTATTCATCTGGTTAACGTCCTTAGTCTGGTAAGCTTCAGCACATTATTTTATCCCCTGGTTAGGACTTAAAAAAACCTTATTTGGAGAGAGTAATAATGAAAGAGCCTGCAAGCCAGTAAGAGCTGGGAAGATAGTAAGCACCTGGTTAGGGCTAGAAAAAAACTTATTTGGAGCAAGTAGAGCAATGAAAAAACCCTGAAAGACTTAGGGCTGGAAAAACGTTCTTTGGAGAGAGTAACAATGAAAAAGCCTGCAAGGTAAGAGCTGGGAAGATCGTTAGCACCTAGTTAGGGCTGGAAAAAAGCTCCGAAAAAGCTACATTCAAAGTATAAGACGCACCCAAATTTTCAGCCACTTTTAGGGAGGAAAAAGGTGCGTCTTATACTCCCAAAAATACGGTATATATATATCCCATATCCATCATGCAATTTCCTTTCAAGATAAGACAAGAAATGATATCAAAAACAAATTAAAGGCTGATATAAGAAAAGAAATGTAACTAAAACTATCCCAAAGGTGCTTTTCAAAAGACAACTGGACTTTCTTGGTTTTTTCCTTGAAAACATTTCGCTTCTCATCCAAGAAGCTTCTTGGATGAGAAGTGAAATGTTTTCAAAAGAAAAAAAACCAAGGAAGTCCAACTGCCTTTTGAAAAGCACCTTTGGGACAACCATGACCTGGATGATTGAGAATCTCCATAGACATGTAACTAAAACTAGTTTACCCTAACACCCTTCATTGTACTATTTCTTTGCAAAGTATCCTTCATTCATTGCACCCATGCATAATAAATGCACATATGCATAACGAAATGCATGTTTCATTAATTTCTTTTTGTTCTTTAAACTTCTCAGGTCCATTCACGTTATTTCATACCAGTATGTTTGTTTTGGACCATGCCTCATTCTTTCCTCTATATAACCAAATCATCTCAAGGCACTGCTTCCTTATTTATCACTCACTTGTCTATTTTCTCTATAGTCAGTCAGCAGCCAGCCAGCATAACCTTCCCCCTCAGTTCTTCTTGTTCACCAAAAATTGATAAAAGGGTCTAAAAGGGTCTGGACTATTTGGAGTCTCTCCAGTTATCACTTTTAGAGGAAATTTTTTGCAAAGGTGTTTGATTACAACTTCAGAAGGTTCTGGGGAAGTGGATGGTCTGGATCCAGTCAGGTTTCAAGAGAATATGGAGACAGACAGCATTGATCACACTCATTGATCAATTTCAGTATATCATCTAACACAGGGGTGTCAAACTCAATTTCATTGAGGGCAGCATCAGGGCTGTGGTTGACCTTGCGGGGCCTGGGGGGATGTGGGTGACTGGGGTGTGGCTGAATGGGTGGGTGTGGCCAACTGTGTGGATGTGGCCAGCTTAATGTCACTCACTTGGCGTGGCTGACTGGGTGGGTGTGGATAGCTTGACACCACTCCTCAAACTGCTGGCATGTTTCCTCTTTGCATCGGGTAAACCGGGCCGAAGCCATGCTGGCCCAATGTTTCCTCCTCGCACTGGGTAGACCAGGCCGAAGCCACACTGGCCCGATGTTTCCTCTTCGCAATGGGTAGACCAGGCCAAAGCGCCACAGGCCGGACCCTTACATTTTCCAGGATGTGGCCTGTGGACCTTGCATTTGACATCTCTGATCTAACACCTCTGCTGTGCAAACTTCACTAGTTACTAGTAAACTTCCAGATCCAACTGCTGGTTGTTACTTTTAGAAACCTTCATGGCATGAATGTTGGCACTCTAAGCAACTACCTTCTCCCAATTGTTTCTGTTTCATATGTATTACTAGAGTGTCTTCTATACAATAAATGGAGGACAGAATTCAAAACACCAATGGTTAGAAATCTTAATTGTTCTTCTGAGCAGGAAGTTCTCATTTTTCTCCTAGATAATCCAACTTTAGCTGATAGAGTTTGATTCTTAATTAATTTTAAACATTAAAATAAAACATGTTTAAAATTAAACTAAGAATTAAAACCCTTCATCTGTTTCCAATAATCTTGCTACTTTTTAGTAATAACTATGGTTTACAGAAATTGTCTGGTGTGTTCTTTGCAATACTAATTGCTTTAGTCTTTTTATTATAAGTTTTAGTTTTATATTTTATATGTTGTAATATGGCCATTTTAAAAAATATTTATCTTGTACCTTCAATAAATAGATTAGTATCCTGAAAAAAAACACTGCAAACATTCCTAATATACAGTATTTTTTAAACAGACATAAGCCACACAAATAATAATCCTTGGATTATGCTAAACCTTTCATGAAATATCTATTTATTTTCACCAATGCTTCACTTCATACACTGTTGTTCTCACATTTAGCAACAAACTTTAAGTCCAATTTTTTATAAGTGTTCCATTATTCAACCTTTTTATTAACCTTTTAACTTCCTTTCAATCAACAAACGTATGATAAACCCTCTTGTTCACATACTGTCAGACCCTTAGAAGCCAAGATAATAGAAAGACTAAAACCACTTGAACTTCTGGATTGATGTTTATCACTAATAGATTAAAGGAATAAAATCTTGAAAGCCTACTGTCATGATTCTCCATATCCATTTATACCTACTGTAATTAGGTATAAACTGGAATCTCTTCTATAATGGACTGTCTCCCCTCCTCCCCTTGCACTCAGGGTCTGTTAGACATTCTGCCATAGTACTTCTCTCATTAGACTCACTCTCCATTTCAACTATGAATTTTATGATCTCTACCTCGCCACAGCACAGGGGAGAGGTACATGTATGTCCTCAAGGACAACAGAAAGTCTGAAAAGGAAGAGACTGTTCTACCTGAGTCTGAAACAGCAACTTATAAAATGGATATGGCAGCAAGCACCTCTTCTCCCTGATGATCAAAATCTGGCAAGGCAAGGGGCAGTTAAAGAAAATTTCAGATGGAACTTTGGAATCATTTTCTCCAGCATATGAGAGACACAGGATACTGCAGGCCTTCAAGAAAGCAGTAAAGATCTGGCTTATCCCCAGACATTGAACCAGAATGATTAGAATCCCTATTTAATGAGAATACTACAAAACTAGTATGACAATTACATTTAAAGGATATCTTGATAAGCTTAATATTGCACAGATTACTGAACATAAAGATTATATAATTATAATTATAAATTAACTTTATTATTATGCAATCTTGGATAGATATAAAGAATATGTATGAGAAAAACATCACATTGTTTCTTCTTTTTCAGACAGAAATGAATGTTCCAGATGTGAAGACAAATTCTATCCAAACAAAAAACACAATTTTTGTATTCCCAAAAGTATTAGATTCTTGACCTACAAAGAACCATTGGGAATCAGTTTAGCCTGTCTTGCACATTCTTTTTCTTTGACTACCGTTCTTGTGCTTGGAGCATTTATAAGGCACCATGACACTCCCATTGTGGTAGCCAACAACCGGGACCTGACCTATACTCTCCTCATCGCCCTCCTGCTCTGCTTCCTTTCAGCACTGCTATTCATTGGCAAACCAGGAAAATTTACCTGTCTCCTAAGACAAACAACTTTTGGCATGGTCTTCTCAGTTGCTGTTTCTTCAGTCTTGGCAAAGACCATCACAGTGGTTCTGGCTTTTATGGCCACCAAACCAGGATCCAGGATGAGGAAATGGATTGGGAAAAAGTTAACTAATTGCATTATTGTTTCCTGCTCCCTGATCCAAGCAGGCATTTGTACTCTCTGGTTAATATTAGCTCCTCCATTTCCAGATGTTGATATGTTCTCAGTGACTGAAGAAATTATCCTGCAATGTAATGAAGGTTCTGTGACCATGTTTTATTGTGTCCTTGGCTACATGGGATTCCTGGCTCTTGTCAGCTTCACTACAGCTTTTCTTGCCAGGAAATTACCTGACAGTTTCAATGAAGCCAAGTTCATCACCTTTAGCATGTTGGTCTTTTGCAGTGTTTGGTTGGCCTTTGTCCCAGCATACCTGAGCTCCAAAGGGAAATACATGGTAGCTGTGGAGATCTTTTCCATCTTGACATCTAGTGCTGGGGTTTTGGGTTGCATCTTTTTTCCCAAATGTTATATCATTGTGTTTCGACCTGACCTGAACAACAGGGAACAACTAATGAGAAAAAAGGACTGATTAATATGATCATTCTTTTATTCTCTTTCAAATTTTAATATAGATGTTTCATTCTTATACAATATAGAATATTCATAAACTGCCTTTCAGATAGTGATTTATATAATTTTTATGCATTTTCTAAATATTCTAACATTTAATTAAAGGAGAATGATGCATCCAATGTTTTTATCTGTTCTTGATGCTTTATTTTGTTTTCAGTATCTTTTCTGAAGAGCAATAACTTTTTGTCCCATTGTTACTTATTTACTGATGAGAAAGAATTTCAGTGATTGTATTGTTAATATAGAATCATGTATCACCTTTCTGGAATTTGTCAGAAACCAATTGCTGAGATGGATACATGATTTAGTAAACCTTGAATGAGACTAGTGGATAAATGGTCCAATATAGTCAAGAGCAGGGGTGAAATCCTCCCGGTTTGCCCGGGCCAGTCCTTCGGCGTATAGCCGATGGAACTGGCGGTGGTCGCGGCGCGGAGCTTCTCCCGCCCGCTTTCCCGTCCCGGCTGAACGTGGCCATTCTGGTTATTTTTCTCTCTGTGCATGCGCGCGCATGCACAGAGGGAAAAATAACCCGAATGATTGTGTTCAGCCGGGACGGGAAAGCGGTGATTGTGTTCAGCCGGGACGGGAAAGCGGCCGGGAGAAGCTCCGCGCCGCGACCGCCACCAGTTCCATCGGCTATACGCCGAAGGACTGGCCCGGGCGAACTGGGAGGATTTCACCCCTGGTCAAGAGTCAGTTAGTAACTGGAAGATCATACCTCAGTTTGGTGGAGCTATTTGAACAGGAGAACTGTGAAGAAGTATCTGTCAACAATAGATGCCATGATGTTTATTGAGAAGTGCAAAAGAGTTGCAAATGGTTTAAATTCTGGATCTAAAGTCTAACATATCATTTTCACTAATTCTGTAACGATCAACTATGAAGTACAGCAACATGCCTATTGCCTAGAGCAGTGATGGCGAACCTTTTTTTCAGCGGGTGCCAAAAGGGTGCACATGTGTGCAATAGCATGTGCATGCCCACACCGATAATGCCCTCCCCCATGCATGTGCGCACAACCCCCCTGTGCTCCCCCCCCCCGTGTGCATGTGTACAGGGCTCATTGAAGCCTCAGAACCTGTGGATGATGAAAAATGGATTCCAGCTGATTTTCGGCCTTCCGGAGGATGGGGGAGGTCATTTTCGCCCTCCAGAGCCTGCAGATGGCAAAAAATGGACCCAACGGCCCAACCAGAAATTTGTTTCCGAACTTCAGGTAGGCCCATTGGGTCCATTTTTCGCCGTCCACAGGCTCCGGAGGCTTTCCTAAAACCTGGGGAAGGCAAAAATGGCCTCACCAATCCTCCAGAAGGCTGAAAATCAGCTGGCCAGCACGCACATGCGCGCTAGAGCTGACATAGGGCAACGCCTCGCATGCCTTCAAATATGGCTCCGCATGCCACCTGTGGCACGTATGCCATAGGTTCACCATCACAGCCCTATAGTATAATCAATACAAGATTCTCCCTGTATCAGTGACAGCCTGACAGCTGGATAATTTCTCAGCAAAAACAGTGTCTTCTCTCTGTATGTAGTAGTTGGAAGGACTTGACATCTTGCTCTTAGATTCAAAGAGGCTGCCAATCATTATTAGTTACTTAGTTACAGCTTTATTGGAATGTGGAAAGGCAGATGTGGCCAAGGCATGCTGCCTAGGGGATGGTCAGATAAGAGACAGCATAGCTCATAGCTGCACAGTGGGCAGAGCAAGAGGATTGGAAGGGATTCTCCTTAAATGATGGTGGAAGAATTGTATTTTCAGACTCGCAAAGTTCTGTTAATGTAGTCTTATAATAAAATAGAATTAGTTTCTCTAGTTGTGTTTTCGTCTCTGATCTGAGCTCACCCTACAACTTCCAAGTTTTAGTTGCCTAAAACTGTATATCACCTAGCTGTACCAACAGAACAGAATCATTTACCTATACAGTCCCACTCCTCCCTCCACATGCTGTCAGTAGGAGAACAAGCTATACATGAAACCATGGGAGCCACAATCTGGGACATTACCCACTGTAGCCTAGGAGCTCTGTATTAATCTTTAGACTATTAATTGCTTAAGGCATCCACATTAGCTTGTAAAATCATTGTAGGCAAAAGATTATTTGGTTGTCATTTATACCAGCAACCTCAACTATTATTTAATAAATTCTATTAATGTAATGTTAATTGAACTTTCATTTTAGACTCTCCAAATGGATGTCTTCTTAAAAATCCATAGCATTTGGTGCTATTTGTACTGTCACTCTAAAAGTCCTTAGTTTATGGCAATGGACACAATACATTTGATTGCAATATATGTGTCCATTCTTACTTGAAGTTGGAAATTTACAGACATGAGTTGCTATGTAGTTCTAGAGTTGCAAGGGGAGTATTATCCTACAATAACTGAAAAACTAATTGTTTGTAGGTAACCTTAGACATTGGACTAATAAATTTATTCTCTACAAAATGTAACCCAACCTAAAGATGTTTTTGTTGAAATTGGCATGTAGAACTCAATTAAACTAGCACTTTATCTTTTTTAATGAAAAACTGGGGTGGAAGGGGAGCGGGGGAATGAGTGAGAGAGTCTCTGTTTCAGTTTCCCAACAGGAAAAAATAAAATATAGACAAGAATAGCAAGGACTGGAGTGCGATGAGAAACTCTTATCATGCTCAGGGCTCTTAGAGTTTCCCAAGCCCTTCATGGCTATTCTTCCTTTCAAGTCCAAACTGGGGGGGGGGAGAATGAGGAAGTCTGAATCCTGGAGCTTACAAAGATTGCTCTGTACAGGCTAGAATGCCAAGTTCATTACAGATGCATATACTGTAGGTTAGGCCTAAGGAAATTGTCAAAATACAAAAAGTGGCCAGGAAACACAACAAGGGACCAGCAGTTAGGCAACATTCCCTCTTCCACAAATGAGGATGCCCCGTATATGTCACAAATCAGCAATATATTGGATCAAAATCACCATCAGCAAGCAAAGGGAGCTCTGAAGGAAAGACATTCATGTCTGTTGGCTCACAGCTAAAGAAATGGAAAAATGTGGCATCAGCTACAGCAATGTTCTAGGAAAAGATAAGCTACCTGCTGTCTATTCAAAGATTAAAGGGATCTCACTTATATTTTGTTACAGATAGCTTGCAGTTATAAAAGAGACTACATTCCAACTTGCAAAGGCAGAGAACACTCTCCAATATTGCAGCTGAGGCAAGACATCCCATGTCATGCACTTAGGTAGCTTTTGCAAGTTGCTCTGGGGAATTCCATACTTCCCTTTGCTGTGATGAATACTCATAAAATTAAGAACATTGTCTAAAAGCAAGGGCCACAAAGTAGGCTCAGCCTCCTTCTCATCTTTCCTACACCCTGGACTAGGGAATTTCTTTTGTAATTCTTTCTCTCTTATGCATATTTCCAGGATCTGTTAGACATTCAGTCAGCTGGCATCACCTGCGCTGCTAGTCCACAGGCAAAAAGATACAGACCTTCTTTGTACAGCTGAGTCAAAAGGGGCATCAGTTTGCTACTTCTTCTTTTTTTAATTTTTTTAATTATTTTTCTTCATTAAACATCTTAATATTTTAATACAGATCTACACCCGTTTTTACAACATTGTTATTTCTCAATTATGCACAATAAATCATAAATTTACAATCTCTCCTATCTTCATTTTCTTCTCACGTTGTCACACAGTCTTTCCTCTTTTTTTAGTCTAGTTGTACCATCCAGTCCATGTTTTGTAGTATTCTGAGTTGCATTGTCCTTTAAGTTGAATAGTCAGCATGTCCATTTCAGCACATCTATAGATTTTGTCCATTAGTACTTTTTCTGGTGGGGTTTGATTATCTTTCCAATATTGTGCATATGTTATTCTTGCCGCAGTTGTAATATGTAGTATTAAATATTGTATGTTTTTTGGATGTTGTTTTTTCATTATCCTCAGCAAGAAAAATTCTGGGGTGTATTCCATTGTTCTCTCTGTAATTTCTTGTAACCAAGCATGCACTTTTTTCCAATAGCCCTTTGCTTCGTGACACAACCACCACGCATGAAAGAAGGTACCTATGTCTTTTTTGCATTTCCAGCAAGCCGAATTCATTTTTGGGTACATTTTGGCCAATCTTGATGGAGCTAAATGCCATCTATAAAACATTTTATAATAATTCTCTTTATATGCTGTTGACTTTGTTATTTTGCAGTTTATATTCCATGTTCTCTCCCAATCAGCCAAGTGTATGTTGTGGCCTACATTTTTTGCCCATGCTATCATGGGTTCTTTAACAATTTCCTCCATTTTATCAAATTCCAGCAGATATTTATATAGTTTCAATATTATTTTTTCATCTGGGCCAATCAAAATTTTATCCAGTTTTTGCACTTCCATATCTATACCCATACCCTCAATGTCTTTTTTGTGTCGAGTTTTCAATTGTAAATAAGTCAACCAATCAATATTTATATTTTGGTCCGCCAATTGTTCTCTACTTTTTAATTTCCCTGTCGGATCTAATATGTCACTATATTTTGCTGCTTTGGTTATATCAATTAAGTTTGGGTAGGTCATGGCTTCTATAATTGAAAGCCATTTGGGAATTTTCATATAGTTCTTTTTAATTTCGTACCATGTTTTTAGCAAAGATTTTCTAATTAAATGTTGGCAGTTTGCTATTTCTATATCATTACCATACTTTCCAATCAATTTGCTGCTGGTGATATTCCACCATTTTGTTAAATTGGAAGACTTCAACTTTCCCTTGGTGAGTGGATTGGATTGGTCCAGGAATCTACGGCTACCATGCAACCATGGACTGATCCAACATATTAAGGGCCTACACATATGAGAGCGCACATATAATATCCAGGTTTTTCTTGGGCCTATGTTTCATGAACTTTGGCATGAAGATCATTTCTGGGGAATTTTGGGATGTGACTTCTCTGCCTAGTGAGAAAGCACCTATTAACAAAGTTCACCTTGATGGATCCTGAGCATTTTCAGAGCACACTTGCAGATTTTCCCAAGACTCTGTGGGCAGTTCATTCTGGGTGGAATGTTCTTTGAAGGACAATGTCTTGTTGAGAGTAACCCCTAGGTATTTGGGGTATTTGTTATGAGCAAGAAGAGTAGTCTCCAACTGTATTTTTGTTTAAACAGAAATGCTTCTTATTTATATTTCAATAAATCATTTGGTGACCCTCATTTACATAAAATGTACAAAAAATGTACATAAAATTTATAAAAACTGTGTGAAAATGAAAAATTGGCTCATATTACCGGTATTAGTAAATAAGAATAATGAGCAAGAATAACACCTCAAACAACTGATGAAAAGCACATATCTTGGTTTCATCAATTGCCCATTATCACCATTATTCCCCAAAATATGTATGTGGCTTTCAGTCATTCAGATATTCCCTATTCCTGATCTTGCCCAATGTCCTTGTAGTCCACATAACAATAGGAGAGAAAACAATAGTTCAATTCTGAAAAACATATTTTTTTCAGTTCTTCCCTAGGGAACTGAATTCAGACTTAATAATTACCTTCTTCTTTCTACATCTAAATTACTGTTATTAATTCTGTTGTTTCCTCAGATCCCTTTGAATTTCAGTGCCCATTAGAAAGACTAAAAAAGTACTGATGTAGGATGTTGCTTCTCTCTCTTTCTCTGAAAATATCAGCTGCTTTTAGAGCTCAAGAGAAACATGGCAGGCTTATGGAGCGATTAGCATCCCCAAATCTGATCCTGGAAAGACCAAGATACAGCTACAAGTCAGGAGATGTTAACTGCGGATCAGCTAATGGCTTTATCCAAGGGATAAAGGGGGTTCTTTGTGACTTGCCCTTGTAATGGGGAAAGCATTTTTACTCATCTTAATGCTAGTGCTGAGTCCCCATGTTGTGTGCATGACTTACAGATGCAGCATCTTTCATCCATATCCTCCATATCACAAGTACCATCATCCAGGAGACCTTATGGTTGGTGGAATTTCATCTCAAGTTGGTCCAGTCTCTGAAAAACTCACCTTTCAAGTTCATCCTCCAGTAGTATTGCCTGGACAGTTTTTGTAAGGATTGTACTTATATTTACTTATACTGGCACAGTGGTTAGAGTGCAGCACTGCAGGCTACTTCAGCTGACTGCTAGTTCAGCAGTTCAGCTGTTCAAATCTCACTGGCTCAAGGTTGACTCAGCCTTCCATCCTTCTGAGGTCGGTAAAATGAGGACCCAGATTGTTGGGGGCAATATGCTGAACTCTGTAAACCGCTTAGAGAGGGCTGTAAAGCACTATGAAGCGGTATATAAGTCTAAGTGCTATTGCTATTTCCTGCATTTATGATTGCCAAAATAGTTGATTATAGCATTTCCATAACAAAGCAATAGTTAATTGACTGGGTTGAAATTAGATGCTAAGAACAGCATTCTTTCTCAACATGGCAAAATATATTATGGAATATAATGAGAAGTTTGGAAGCAAACTTCCCAAACCTAATTCTCTCCAAATAGCTGAGCTTCCATGCCTCTAAGTCTCAGTTATTGCTAATTTGCCTGGGCACTACTGTGGGGCAGGTAGCTTGGTGAAGTCTGATTTAGTGCTCTTTTCCATTTTTCTACATAGTCCTCCTACATAAGATAAATTGTTGTTGTTGTTGTTGTTGTTGTTGTTGTTGTTGTTGTTGTTGTTGTTGTTGTTGTTGTTGAGATTTATATACCGCCTCATAGTGCAAGCACTCTCTAAGCGGTTAATTACCTCTTCAAAAAAACTGCAAGATCTTCTACTCCAATTTATTTATTTATTTATTTATTTATTTATTTATTTATTTATTTATTTATTTATTTGGTTATTTGGTTAGTTAGTTAGTTAGTTAGTTAGTTAGTTAGTTAGTTAGTTAGTTAGTTAGTTAGTTAGTTAGTTAGTTAGTTAGTTAGTTAGTTAGTTAGTTAGTTAGTTAGTTACAATCTCACATGCATTTTCTGGGTTATTAGTTCCAGGCCTGCCAGAAAAGCCAGGTCTTAACAGCTTTACGGAAGGCCAACAAGGTGGGGGTGGTACGGACCTCGGGCAGCAATTCGTTCCAGAAGGCTGGAGCAGCCACAGAGAAGGCCCTACCTTCTCTGCCAACCGATATTGTCTGGCCGACAGAACCCGGAGGAGCCCAACTCTGTGGGATCTTATTGGTCTCTGGGACATGTGAGGTAGCAGATAGTCTCGTAGATATTAACAATTAACAATGCAAGAGTGTCTGCTACCCTGGCTCTGTGCCAGAGGATTGTCTTCCTTTTTATTTTTTTATTTTTTTTAAGTCACAATATATATGTGGATTCCAAACACCCCCTGTGTTTTATATGTGACATTATTTGCACAATTTTCCTGAAGACATGTCTTCATATGGAATTTTTTGTTCACATACACTTGTATATCCTAATGATTGTTGATTTATCATATCAGAAAAGTAGGATTTCTTGATGGAGCTGCCATGTTATGTTGTAACTACTGGCTATAATGAAAGAACTAGTAGAATATACTTCTGATGTTTAATGCAACTCTCATTATAGTGGAGTTCCTAAAAATTACCAGCACATCCTGGCTTTTGCGTTTGCAGTAAAGGAGATCAATGAAAACCCACAAATCTTACCCAATGTCACCCTGGGCTTCTACATTTATGATAGCTATGACAATGCTCAAAGGACTTATCATGCCACCATGCTGCTTTTATCGGCAACTGAGAGATTGGTCCCCAACTACCTATGTAACTTCCAGAATAAAGTCATAGCTGTTATTGGAGGATTGGATGCTGAAATCTCCCTCCATGTGGCAACTCTCTTGGATATCTATAAGATTCCACAGGTAGGTTGGACAAATTTATATGCAAATGTCATTCTATCTGTAGAGTTCTACTTTCACAATGCAGTTTTGTTTTGCAACAAAACAAATATTAGGTATATTCAAATAAATGGTTCAGGATTTGAAAATGCCTCCCCCTTAAATTTGACTTCTTTCAATTAAAAACTAATGTGATTGTTTTTGTGTCTTGAGCTCACATTGGCCAACTATTAAATTTATTGCAAATTATTGAAAGAAGCTGGGTTTCCTCCTTTCTGGGTCCTAATTTGGTTTTTGGTTTTGTTTTCATATTAATAAATATTGCATGAAGTATGCCATAATTAGGTGGCTCATTAATCTGAATGTATTATATTTCACAAATGCTTTAAATTATTTGTAGATGTCTACAGCATGGCTAATTTGTCAGTACCAGACTTCTGAAAATTCTCTTAGTTTATTAAACCTGGGATAGTGTAAAATGTGTACCACTTCCCAGTTAAAACCATCTCTGTTATGAAATTAAGGAAGCTTCATCATGTCTTTTGACTACCCCTTGACATTGGGTGTGTTCTATAAATCTTACACTTCTTTGTCCTACATCTTCAAGTCAAATCAAAACTTTATTACTGTCATAGAGCTAAGCTATGTTTTGTAAATGAAAGCTTTGTCTTCTGAACCTAAAGAGTCTTTGATTATGTTTATGAACTTTGAATTTATAAACTTTGAATCAGTTTGTTGCCTTGTACATTATTGAGATGGCAGTGAGTTATACAAAGCTGCAAGTTGTTTCCTAGATGTTTTGATGTATGATGTCCTTGATGCTCTCTGACCTTGCTTGTTTTCTTGCAGATATTTTATTACCCAAACTAAGTAACATCATCAGTGCTGGCAGACATGTTTCCCCCATGGTTGTGATGAAAAGATTATGATTAGTTGTGCAACTAGACATTTCTTTATAAAATTTAGTATTTTTATATAGCAAAAGATGTTGCGAGAAAATGAATTTAGGTGAAATCTGCAAATGTAAATTGTGACTATTGCTGATGTAACTGTTTTATTTCACCTTCAGCTGTAGAAGTTTAACTATTTGAAATTTGATATCAACATACAAAACCCTTTGTCTACCTGTGCATGTAGTCAAAACTACTAGGTATACCCATGCATGAAGACAAACAGGGATGGTATATCCTCTTTTGATATTTAGAAGATATGAAACAGCAATTATCCATCATTTACATAACTGCAGCTTGGTTTTAGATAAATTCATATCAGTAATTCCTTCAGATCTGGGGCATCACTGAATGGCAATCCACAGACTTCCAACCCCTTCCATGCAGTTATGCTTTCCAGAACTACTATCTCAATGGAATTCCCATATCAACAAGGCAACAAATTCCTTTCTGGAATTCCCACCTCAATGAGCCAGCCAAGACAGTTTTGAAGGGTTGGTATAAGAATTATTAATTCAATATACTGTATGTTGATTGTTTGAACACTTGAAAATGTTTTCTAGATGCTGCTCTTATCTCCTTTTCCTGTTTCTCTCTAGCTCATTTATGGCTCTCCTCCAATAATGAATGATAAAACTCCAGGCCTTTCCTTTTATCAGATGGTTCCCCCAGAAGAACTTCAGCATAAAGGGATTCTCTCACTACTCCTGCATTTTAATTGGACGTGGATTGGGATCCTTATCATGGAGAGTGACCAGGGAGAAAAATTTGTAGAAACAGTGATTTCTCTTTTTCCAAAAAATGGAGTTTGTGTTTCTTTCATTCAACAAGTCCCGAAATTTACTGTTTTCACTGGATTTGAGGGCATGCTTCAACAGGGCGCAAAAATCTATGATCATGTCATGAGTAGTAAGGTTAATGCATTGGTGTACAATGGAGAATTCCTTGCTATGAGCTATTTGTTATGGCTACAGTATATTCCAAACATAGAAGAGGTGAGAAGTAGACCAAAAGGTATTGTGTGGATAATAACAGCACAGGTGGAGTTCAGTTTTATCCCTTTTCAACGTGCTTGGGATATAAAAGTAATTGATGGTGCCCTTTTCTTTACAATGCATTCCACTGCTCTACCAGAGTTCACATCATTTGCTGGGAAACAAAACCCCTTCACCGCAAAGGGAGATGGATTTATCAGACAGTTCTGGCAAGAAGCCTTTGACTGTGTATTCCCAAATTTTGTTATGAGTGATGTGCCTGAGAATGCTTGTAATGGTACAGAGGATTTGAAAAGCCTTCCTGGGACTCTTTTTGAAATGGACATGACTGGCCACAGTTACAGTGTCTACAATGCTATACATGCCATAGCTCATGCTTTACATGCTATGTCATCTTCAAGAAATACTGAGAGATCAATGGTGGGTAGAGTAGAAAGAAACATTCATCATCAAGACTTCTGGAAGGTAATATCCTAATTAGGCAAAATACTTTTAGAGTAAGCTTAATGCGAACCTTGAATCTATATTTTGACTGACTTCCAATGCCATAGAATTGGGAGGTGGGAATTATGCTTCAATTAGAATGCTGTGCATCTATTTATTTTCTCTATCTTAAGTATTGATTACTATATGACTATTGCCCATTGATTTCCACCTATGCTACTTAACTTATAACTTCAGAAAGCTTATTTAACAGCCTACATGAATATCATTTGGAAATATATCTGTTTTTCTATATCTTTATGATTATCTGGTAATCCCGCCCTGAGTCCCTCGGGATTAGGGCGGCATAGAAGAACCAAATAATAAATAAATAATAAATAAATAAATAATCCTGAATTATTACATTTTCTTTTCAATTTAGTTCCACTATTTTTTGAGAAATGTTGCTTTTAACAACACTGCTGGGGAACTGGTCTCCTTTGATCAGAATGGAATTGTAGTAGCTGGATTTGATATTATCAACTTGATTGCTTTCCCAAACAAGTCATTTCTTCATGTGAAAGTTGGAAATGTGGACCATTCAGCTCCTTCAAATAAACTATTAACCATCAATGATGAGATGATTACATGGCACAGCTGGTTTAACCAGGTAGGATTTAATTATAGTCCTTGATTCTGAACAGACATGGTGTTTTTTAATTTGATACATCAATTCATATTATTGGACAAAAGGAAACTCTTACATAAAGGTATCTCCCTATAACCACTTGTAGAGCACAATTATCATACCTGTAGGAGCTGAGATAGCGCAGTGGTTAAAAGCAGCATTGCGACCTTCAGCTGATTGCTAGTTCAGCAGTTCGGCTGTTCAAATCTCACTAGGCTCAAGGTTGACTCAGCCTTCCATCCTTCTGAGATGGGTAAAATGAGGACCCAGATTGTTGGGGGCAATATGTTGAACTCTGTAAACTGCTTAGAGAGTGCTGTAAAGCACTATGAAGCGGTATATAAGTAAAGTGCTATTGCTATTGCTATTGCTGTAAAGATGACCCATTAACAGGTTTTAGGTTAAAGTGAGGCATCATGTCTTCATGATACAATACAATTATATGATATAATAAAGAAATTTGTTTCAGCCCACTGTGGGCCTATGCTACACTTAGCAGTCCAGGGTTGTTGTTGTTTCCTTTTCAGAATTCATGATTGCACTTGTTTAATCTTAAAACACGACATATATAAAACACATTGATGTAATGTGCCGATGCCTGGACGATGTTAGGACCTGGATGGGGAGAAACAGACTCAAACTCAACCCCAACAAGACTGAGTGGCTCTGGATATTGCCTCCTAAGGACTATGACAACTGTCCCTCCTTGGTTCTTGAGGGAGGAAAATTAACTCCCTCGGAACAGGTTCGCAATTTGGGAGTCCTCCTAGATCCACAGCTAAAATTAGATCAACATCTTACAGCTGTGGCTAGGGAGGCTTTTGCACAGGTTCGCCTGATGCACCAATTGCGACCATACTTGGAGAAGGAGGCTCTTCTCATGGTCACTCATGCCCTTGTCACCTCTCGATTGGACTACTGCAATGCGCTCTACATGGGGCTGCCCTTGAAGAGTATTCGGAGACTCCAACTGGTGCAAAATGCGGCTGCGCATGCTGTGGTGGGTGTGTCAAGATACACCCATGTAACACCCATACTCCGCCAGCTGCAATGGTTGCCCATCGGTCTCCGGGTACAATTCAAGGTGTTGATCATCATCTTTAAAGCCCTACATGGCTTAGGACTAGGTTACCTCCGGGACCGCATTCTGCTTCATACTTCCCTCTGACCAGTTAGGGCCCACAGAGTGGGTCTTCTCCAGATCCCGTCAGCCAAACAATGCCGGCTGGCGGGCCCTAGGGGGAGGGCCTTCTCTGTGGGGGGGCCCTGTGCTCTGGAACCAGCTTTCCCCAGAGATCCGAATTATCCCCACCCTGCTAGCCTTCCGGAAAGCCGTCAAGACATGGCTCTTTCTGCAGGCAGGGTTTTGAGACTGGTTTTTGTCCGAGATCTCCCCCAGTATGTATGTTGTTGAACGTCTTTTAACTTTTTTAATGTTTTAAAATTGTTTTTAAATGAATGTTTATTGTTTAGTTTCCTTCTAAAATGTTGTACGCCGCCCTGAGTCCTTAGGGAGTAGGGCGGCATAGAAGAACACACACACACACACACACACACACACACACACACACGTATGTATGTATGTATGTATGTATGTATGTATGTATGTATGTATGTATGTAGGTCTTTGGGTATTTGGGTTTTCTCCCGCGTGGAATTGGAAGTGTCTTGGCCAAGACACTTCCAATTCCACGCGGGAGAAAACCCAAATACCCAAAGACCTACATACAAACACCTGTGAAAACCTCAGAAAACATATATATATATATATATATATATATATATATATATATATATATATATATATATATATATATATATATATATATATATATATATATATATATATATATATATATATATATATGTTTATATATATATAAACTGAGCTTTGTACTGCTTTTACAGTGGAAACTTCTTCAAACTATTATGAGTCCCCAGGGAGTAGGGCAGCATATAGGAATCCTAAATAAAATAAAATAAAATATTATTCCTATATCTAAACTGGATATGTCCATGACATGCTTTCATCATTTTAAATGAGGACAATAAATTAAAAAGCTTCCTTATGTATAAGTTTCCTCTTTTATTTCCAGGTGATACCTGTCTCTGTCTGCAGCAAGAGCTGTTATCCTGGTTCCAGCAAAAAAGTGAAGGAGGGAGAGCCATTTTGCTGTTATGACTGCATCCCCTGTCCAGAAGGGAGGGTTTCAACTGAGAATGGTAAGAGTTATTCATCACCACCTGAACATTTACAAATAAATACATTGTGACATTGTGAAGGAAATGATCAGATAAGAGACAGCATAGCCTGCAGCTGGATAGTGGGCGGGACAAGCCACTCAGAAGAGACCTTCCCCAGTTTCTCTGGTTGCAAAATTCTGTCAATGTAGATTCACAATAAAGTAGAAATAATTCATCTACCATGTTTCCCCGAAAAATAAGACATCCCCCCAAAATCAGCCCTCCTCTGAATATAAACCCTTCCCCAATAATAAGCCCTTCCCCTGAAAATAAGCCCCTCAATCCCATAAATAAGCCCTCCCAAAAAATATTTAACCACATGTGCAGCTTGTCCCCGACATTTCCTCTGGTTAGGTTAGGGAGACAGAGCTGGAAATCAGGTTAGATGGCAAGAGGAGCCCCGTCTTGCTCCACATGCCCCAAAATAAGACCTCCCCAAAAATAAGGCCAAGTGTTTATTTTGGGATTCAAAAAAATATAAGTTTTATTTTCAGGAAAACACGGTAGTTGTGGTTCCTATCTGATTTATCCTGGGAGGTCATCGCTACCTTCCTCATTAGATTCACTTTCCCTCTCTACTATGAAATCTACTGAGAACAATGATTCAGATTGTTAACAGATTAACAGAAGGGACCTTGTAGGTCATCTAGTCCAACCCCCTGCCCAAGCAGGAGACCCTTTCATCTGCCTCTACCTGGGATCGAACTCACAACCTCCTGATTGTGAGGCAAGCATTCCGCCTCTAGGCCACAGCAGAAGAGAAAAAGGGAAGGGAGAGATGCTGAGTTCCTTGCTTTATACTCTCTCTTGGGTCCCACCTCTTAGTTTCCTGTTCCTGTGTATATAATGCACTGATTGGTGGTCAGGCTCCCAGGAGGCCATGCAGTGGCAACTCTATAGGCTTTTGTCTGTCCCAGGCTTGGCTGAATGAAAGGGCCTTGGGCAAATCCTAATATGGATATGACTGAAGGAGATAAATCTTTGTTATGTAGAAGACTCCAGGCTAGGTGGGAGGAATGTGTGAGCTGGGCCCAGTCCTTAATGGCCCATTGGCAAAAGGTGGGGGCAGGGAGCTGCAGGAAGCTGCTTTGTATTTAAACATGTTTCTCCTTTCCTCATTCAGGGAAACATATTCTTTCCTTTTTCAATATTTCCTAGGATATTTCATTTTTATAGGAGGGGGTGGGTACTAATATCCTACAGGGTAAGGTGTTCTCTTCTCTCTAGTGATCAAATCTGGCAAGCAGGAAGCAGGAGTTTGAAGGAGAACAAAGCTTGGGTGGAAATATCACATGGAACTTTGGAATTATCTTCCCCCAGGCATCGGAACCTATAGGCCTTAAAGAAACTGGTTAAGATCCAGCTTTTCCCCAGGCCATGGGCCAGAATAAATAGTCCCCATTTTAGATGCTGTAAAGTGCACCTTAGCCATGTTTGCCATTTATTGTTTACTTGGTTTTAATTATTTTATTTTATTTATTTTTTTGTAGGGGAAGGGGTTGCTGTCTTTGACATTTCTTCTATTTTTGTATGTCACCAAAGGTCTCATGGCTAGATAGTGTCAAAATGCTTTAAATAAATAAATATACTGGCAAATGGATGTACATCTGTCATTGCTTTCCAGTCTTTGAATAGCTCTTCTAATGAAGCACTTATTCTTACTTCTCCTTCCTGCAACTAGAATCCAAAATACATTCACAGATTGATCAGTTACTGGCTGAACAGCAGGTCTGAAGAGCAGTACATTGGCTGACAAAAAAACCCATTCCATATGTCACAAATGTTCTTAATAATAACAATTTTCTAGCATTTTATCAAAATTCTGCCAAATACCATCCCAGGCACACTTCACAATTTGAAAAGCTTGTGTCAGATAAACTAATTTTACTTTATTGTGAGTCTATATTAACAGAATCTCATGAGCCTGAAAGTAAAGATCTTCCTCCATTATCTTTTAGGGAAATTCTCTTCTGAGCCTATTGCACTGCCAATTATACTGACTTTTATCTGATCCTAAGTACAGACTCTGGGTTCAATCTCCCAAGTTCATTCTCACCTACCATTACATCCTGTAATTTTTCTTTCACTTTTCTTTTATTTTTCTCCATATAGATGAACAATAATGCCATTTTTCCCATTGTTGTTCATAAATGCACACAAATGGAAACAAGCTGTGCAACCATTCCGCAAACAATATGCACCTGTATTTTAACATTTAATAATATCAATATTAACATCTATAATTCTCACAAAATGTATTTACTTCCATTTTATTATTTATTTTAAGTCCATTCTTCAACGTATCACTATTATTGCCATAAAAATTTATGAAATACTTTTCAAAAACATTCCCTCAGCTCAGATTTATCTGAAATCATTTTATCACTGATGTTTAATTCCATTTGTATTGCTGGAGATTCCTTGTTTGGACCTCTTTCCCACTATCCAAAGCATGTTTTACTTCCATCAAAATAGATCTTCATTTTCTCTGTTGAATATTAATCTTCCTTATCCTCCCAAATTCCTTGTGTGTCCAATCACACTTGGCCAATAAACAATTCTATTCTTCACTACATTTTTTGACATTGTATTCCTTACCTACACAATCTGCCATAACTTCATTTTAACTGTTTTTTCCCCACAATCTCTTGAATGTGTTTATTTCCATCTACATTTTTTTTCACTTATCATTCCTTCAAACATCCTTTCTCATATTTTCCAAAGGTAAGGTCACACATTTCTGTGGCAGTCTGTGTAATGTTTTCTTCCTTCCACTTCCCATTAATTGTCTTGGAAAATAATCTCTGTTCTCTCAGTTTGGTATATAGTATTTGTGTTAATCATTCTTCAGTTGTTCTCATTTTACTTTTCTTTTTACTCCTTTTCTACCAAACCCATTTTTTTCCAACATCTACCTGATACTACCAAAACATAATCTGTCATTAATTCAGTACCCTTCACTAATTTTGAAACAAACCTAACTCCCTTCTAGCACTGAGGATATTACCTAATTTAGTAATCAAATATCTGCAAGAAAACAACCTAATTCAGAGAGCACCAAGGAACACACAGTTCAACCCTGAGCTACGAATATTCTCTTGCATTTGTACTAATTCTCTCAATAATTTATCCTATGATTTCACCAGGGCTATAGATCTTTAATTCCTTTTGGCAGATGATACATGAGAAAGGGAGAGATAATGTTAATTAAAACAAATAAAAATTGTGTGCCAATTAAATTTAGCAGAAATTTTGATAATCATATTTTATAAAAATATACTTACAAATTAGCTTTAGGACTAAAATATGATTGTGCCATACAGAATATGTGTGACATCATAATGCTACATTATTTCTTCTTTTTCAGATAGAAATGAATGTTCCAGATGCAAAGACAAATACTATCCAAACAAGAAACGCAATTTTTGTATTCCCAAAAGTATTAGTGTCTTGACTTATGAAGAACCTTTAGGAATCAGTTTAGTCTGTATTACACTTTCTTTTTCTATGACTACTGCTCTTGTGCTTGGAGCATTTCTGAGCCACAATAAGACTCCCATTGTGGTAGCCAACAACCGGGACCTGACCTATACTCTCCTCATTGCCCTCCTGCTCTGCTTCCTTTCAGCACTGCTATTTATCGGCCAACCAGGAAAATTTACCTGTCTCCTAAGACAAACAACTTTTGGCATGGTCTTCTCAGTGGCTGTTTCTTCAGTCTTGGCAAAGACCATCACAGTGGTTCTGGCTTTTATGGCCACCAAACCAGGATCCAGAATGAGAAAATGGGTTGGGAAAAAATTAACTAATTCTATTGTTGTTTCCTGCTCCTTGATTCAAGCAGGCATTTGTACTCTCTGGCTGTCAATGGACCCTCCATTTCCAGATGTTGATATGATCTCAGTGACTGAAGAAATTATCCTGCAATGTAATGAAGGCTCTGTGACCATGTTTTATTGTGTCCTTGGCTATTTGGGTTTCCTGGCTTTTATCAGCTTCACCACAGCTTTTCTTGCCAGGAAATTACCTGACAGTTTCAATGAAGCTAAATTCATTACCTTCAGCATGTTGGTCTTTTGTAGTGTTTGGTTGACTTTTGTTCCAGCGTACCTGAGTTCGAGGGGGAAATATATGGTGGCTGTGGAAATCTTCTCCATTTTAGCTTCAGGTGCTGGGCTTTTGGGTTGCATCTTTTCCCCCAAATGTTATATCATTGTATTTCGGCCTGAGTTGAACAAAAGGGAACAATTAATGAGAAAGAAGATTGATTAATAATCCATTTCATTCTTCTTCTGTCAACATTTTTAGTTTCAATGTATTGGTTATTAATTTAAAGCTCTGCATGGCATAGGTCCAGGTTACCTGTGGAACTGTCTCACCCCATTGGGACTGGTCTGCCCAACCGGTGCCAGCAGAGAAGGTGTGCTGCAGGTCGCATCATTCCAGGAATTCTGACAGGTGTGGTCCAGGAGAAAGCCCTTCTCTGCCAGGGCTCCTGCCCTTTGCAACATCTTACCCCAGAGGTGAGATTGGCTCTCACTCTTTTGATCAGGAGCCTAAAGACCTGGCTCTGCTAGATGACTTGGGCACCTAATGGGGCAGGATCACAGCATATTTTCTGAAGCATATTCACTGTTGTTCCATTATTACTTACTTTCTGATGAGAAGGAATCTCAGTGACTACATTATTGATTTAGGATTGTGTACCTCCTTTCTGGAGTTTGTCAGAAACTGATTGGTGAGAAAGATACTTGAATAAGTAAATATTGAACGAGACTAGTAGATAAATGTTCTAATATTTTCAGCAGTCAGTTCGTGTCTGGAAGATCATTATTTGAACAGGAGTGCAAGGATCTAAGAATATGAAGAAATATATCTCATCAATAGATTCCAGGAGGCAGTGAAAACTGGAAGGACTGTGAAAGGTTTTTTCTACTAATTCTGTAATTATCAATTATGAAATACAGCTATCATGCTTAGAATGTAATCAAGATGGATGATCTTATCATGTTTGTCCTTGTATCCATGCAACCTGGCAGTTTGATAATTGTTCAGTACCAATAGAATGTCCTCTTTCCATTTACAGTAGACAGCATGTTCGTCTATCATTCAAAGAGGCTGCCAATCATTCTCAGTTACTTGGTTACTTCCTACCACTTCAGAAAGAAATATAAATGGATCTATTGCCTATTACTGTTTGCCACCTAGCCGTATAGATGGGACAAAATCATCCATATGTACACTTCCTACCCCCACCCCCACTCCACTAGGAGAGCCAGCTGCACTAACAGCTGTAATCTGGGACATTGGTCACTGTAATCTAGAAATTCTGTGTTAACCCTTAGACCAATGGTTCCCAACCTTTCTAATGCCGCAACCCCTCAATATAGTTCCTCATGTTGTGGTGACCCCCAACCATAAAATTATTTTCGTTGCCACTTCATAACTCTAATTTTGCTACTCTTAAGAATTGTAATGTAAATATCTAATATGCAGGATGTATTTTCATTGTTACAAATTGAACATAATTAAAGCATAGTGATTAATCACAAAAACAATATGTAATTATATATTGTAAAATATTTATTTCTAATTACAAATAAATGAAATTTCCTTCCTTCCTTTCCATCCACCCATCCCTTTCCACTCACCCACCCACCCATCCTTCCTTCCCTTTCTATGCTTCCTTCCTTCTCTTTCCATGCTTCTCCTTCCTTCCTTCCTTTCCATCCATCCTTCCCTTTCCACTCACCCACCCATCCTTCCTTCCCTTCCCATCCTTCCTTCCTTCTCTTTCCATGCTTCTCCTTCCTTCCTTCCTTCCTTCCTTCTTTCCTTTCCATCCATCCATCCATCCTTCCCTTTCCACTCACCCACCCATCCTTCCTTCCCTTCCCTTCTCATCCTTCCTTCTCTTTCCATGCTTCTCCTTCCTTCCTTCCTTCCTTTCCATCCATCCATCCATCCTTCCCTTTCCACCCACCCACCCATTCTTCCTTCCTTCTCTTTCCATCCTTCTCTTTCCATCCTTCCTTCCTTCCTTCCTCCTTCCTTCCTTCCTTCCTTCCTTCCGTGGCTTCTCCCCATCTCCTCCCTCCATTCACACATATGACACACATTTCCAAGCCCTCTGCCCCCGCCCCACCCCTTCCACTTTCCCCACTCCAGGATCAAACCTGGGATCATGCGAGGGACGTGGAGGGAGCTCGGGCTGGCTCGGCAGCAACTTGCCTCGCAAATCTCACCTTGCCGGGCCTCCACCACACACACACGCCCCCCCCCACACCCCGCTGCCAGCCGCCCCCCTTTGGGGCCCTTTCAAGAGCGGAGAAGAGAAAGAAGAGATCAGACTACCTGTACACTTTTTCTTCATTATCCCTAATCCAAGTTCTCTGATCCACAAATCCTAGGTTCCCTTCTCATCTCTCTTCATATAATATGCCCATTTCCTCTATTCAACATTTTATTACAACCATTTTTCTGCCCTTTGCCTTCCATCCTCTTTTTATTTCCTGCTCCTCTCAAGCTTTATTTCCTCCCCCCTCAATAAACACCCCCCTGGAAGCTTCTTAGTTCTCCCCCACCGACATTCATCCTCCTACCGATTCAATCCACCTCCTTTCTTTCCTTCTCCTACCCTCGGGATTCCTTTGTTTACCTGCTCCACGCGAAGGAAATTTGGCTGGCTGCCTTTTAAAAGTGTCACCCCCGCAGGCGGCTAATTGTCTCTCGCCTCTCCCTCTGTGAGTCATACCTACGATCTCCGTAGGAGCTAGGTTCCCCCCTCCTAAATTACTGTACTTCGGCAAGGCTCATTTCCATGGATGAAAGGCGTTTTAAAACCATTACCCTCGCAACTGCTAAGGATGTGCCAGGACCGCTATGTCCCTTGCAGCGAGGAAAACTTGATTGCTGCTGCCTCCTCAGAGAGAGCGCGGGGGAGGGATGGTGCCATCGTCCGCCTTCAGGACGGGGAGGCCAGCTGGCCAGCCGCTTTGGCTTTGCGCCCCTGCCCCCTCTCTTTGGCCTCACTGCTCCTCACTCTCATGCGAGGAGGAGGAGGAGGAGGAGGAGGCAGCAGCTTCGCATGTGCGAGCACGGCCCCAGCTCCCTTTCTTTGTGTTCTCCGTGTCTCAGTAGGAGAAGAGGTTGCAGTAATAGCGCTGCTCCATTTCACTCAGCATTAAACCCTCCATCTTACACCGGGCCTGCCCTGCCCTGGGGATCGATCCTACAACAGGGTGGAGAGAAGGAGGGAGCCGGGGCCGCGCTCACATGTGTGAAGCCGCCTCCGCCTCCTTTTCCTCCTCCTCACACCAGTGGCGGCCGGGGAGGAGGGGGGAAAGGAGGCCTTCTGCAAAAAAAAAGGAACAAGAGCGCCGCCTCGGCTGTCGCTTGTTGATTTTGAATCTGCCCGCCCGACAAGAGTTGTGGAGGAGGGTTCCAATCCAGAGCAAGCCCAACAACAGGGGGAGGAGGGGGCGTGGCTGCGCGTGCAACGCGGAAAAATGAAAGCGCCCAGCGCTGAGTCGGTCAAAGTCTCCTAATAAAGTTTCTGTACGTTTCTCTTTCATGCCTTTGGCCATGCCCATTTCCCCTCCCTCAGGCACTCTGGGGTAGGCACGTGCAACTAAGGGGCGGACGGATTTAATTCCACTCCCAGAAAAGGAGGAGGAGGATAAAAAAAGGGCTGTCCGAGATCTCGTGCACAAGATCCGGATGCGAAGCTGAGACAAGGTTTAGCTCTTCTCTCCACTTTCTCATACGATAAAAGTGTTGGGGAAGGTTGGGGAGTGAGAGAGAAAGAGAGAGAGAGGCAGCTAACACCGTCCTCTAATGGTCTGAAAGTCTACTACAGTGTTCGGTTCCTAACACCATGGAAAATTTCTCTTTTTCGATGGTGTTAGGCGACCCCTGGGAAATGGTCGTTCGACCCCCCAAAGGGGTTGCAACCCCCAGGTTGGGAACCACTGCATTAGACTGTTAACTGCTTAATTTATGTTAGTGGACTTCCAGGGGAAATATGGGAATGTGAAGGACACCAATGACTGGATCAACCTGTGAGTAGACCAATTCTTTGGAATAAGGAGATAGGGAGAGTGCTCCAGATGGCTACATGAGGAGGTCACAAGATGGGGGGTGGTTTTGCAGGTTTGAATGTCTAGAGTAAAGTGGATTAGCCACCTTACTTGCAAACACGGCAGGTATTTTTAATGAACACTAATTATACATCACTTTCTAATCACTTTCAGAAATTGCTCATTAGTGTTTCTCAACTATAAGAAACTTTTGAAATGACAAGTTTGAAAGTGCTGGGTGACTCTGCCTTCAATCCCAAATGAGATAAATGTTAATCAGAAGCTGTTATTTGCAATAAAGACGATCAATGAAAACTTACAGATCCAATCTCACATTGCATTTCTACATCTGTGACAGCTAGGACAATGCCCAGAAAACCTATTAGGCTACAATGATTTTTTTTCCAGCAAAGGAGACATTACTCCCAAACACATCCTGTATGTAAGACTAGAAATAATGCAATAGTTGCTGTTGGGGGACTAGATTTCCAAATTTCTTTACATGTAGCAACTATCTATAAAATTCCATAGGTAGTACACTTTTGTCTCTCTATGTATGCGAATTTATCATTTTTAATTTTCTGCATAGAAAATGCAGAAGTTTGGCTTCTGTTCTGCGTTTTAAGCTGCATATAAATGTATATTAAAGCTTCTCTTAATTGAACTGCAATTTGTTAAATTAAAGGTGTAAGTGGCAGGGCAGAGTCCATAGAGTTGACAGGGACGAGTCTTAGTCCACCATTATGGGAAGAGTTTGGGCCTGTTTCTCCCGAGGATGTGGACAGGGCTATGGGAGCGATGGGTACCTCCACCTGTTTATTGGACCCGTGCCCCTCCTGGCTGGTCTCGGCCAGCAGGGAGGTGGCACACGGCTGGATCCAGGCGGTGATCACCGCTTCTTTGAGGGAGGGATCCGTACCGCAGTCGTTAAAAGCTGCGGTGGTGCGACCCCTCCTGAAGAAGCCTTCCCTGGAATCAGCAGATTTGAAGAACTATCATCCAGTCTCCAACTTACCTTTTTTAGGGAAAGTTGTGGAGAAGGTGGTGGTAACTCAGCTTTTGCAGCTCCTGGATGAAACAGATCATCTAGATCCTTATCAGTCGGGTTTCAGGCGCGGCTACAGTACAGAAACTGCCTTGGTCGCTCTGATGGATGATCTCTGGCGGGCCTGGGATGGGGGGAACTCCTCCATCCTGGTGCTACTTGACCTCTCAGCGGCTTTCGATACTATCGACCATGGTATCCTTCTGCATCGGCTCGGCGAGTTGGGAGTGGGAGGCACCGTTTTGTGGTGGTTCTCCTCTTATCTCGCCGATCGGATGCAGTCGGTGTTGGCAGGAGGGCAGAGATCGTCCCCCAGGCCCCTATCATGTGGGGTGCCCCAGGGGTCGGTTCTCTCGCCCATCCTGTTTAACATCTACATGAAACCGTTGGGTGAGATCATTCGCAGACATGGGGTGTGTTTCCATCAGTACGCTGATGACACCCAGCTGTACATCACCACCCCGTCTGACTTCAGGGAGGCAGTTGATGTAATGTGCCGATGCCTGGACGACAATAAGATCTGGATGGGGAGGAACAGACTCAGACTTAATCCTGACAAGACTGAGTGGCTGTGGATAATGCCTCCTAAGGACTATGACAACTGTCCCTCCTTGGTCTTCGAGGGTGCGAAATTAACTCCCTCAGACCAGGCCCGCAACTTGGGGGTCCTCCTAGATCCACAGCTAAAATTAGACCATCATCTTTCTGCTGTGGCTAGGGGGGCCTTTGCACAGGTCCGCCTGGTGCACCAGCTGCGGCCATATTTGGAGAAGGAGGCTCTACTCACGGTCACTCATGCCCTTGTCACCTCGCGTTTGGACTACTGCAATGCGCTCTACATGGGGCTACCCTTGAAGAGTATCCGGAGACTTCAGTTGGTGCAAAATGCGGCTGCGCGTGCTGTGGTGGGTGTGCCAAGGTACACCCACATGACACCGATACTCCGCCAGCTGCATTGGTTGCCCATCGGTCTCCGGGTCCAATTCAAGGTGTTGATCACCATCTTTAAAGTCCTTCATGGCTTAAGACCAGGATATCTTCGGGACCGCATTCTGCCTCATACTTCCCTCCAACCGGTTAGGGCCCACAGAGTTGGCCTCCTCCGGGTCCCATCGGCCAAGCAATGCCGGCTGGCGGGCCCCAGGGGGAGGGCCTTCTCTGTGGCCGGCCCCGTGCTCTGGAACCAACTCCCCCCAGAGACCCGAACCATCCCCACTCTGCTGGCCTTCCGTAAAGCCGTTAAGACATGGCTCTTCCTGCAGGTGGGGGGGACAGCTTAATCCACCCGAGCTTACCCCCCAAGTATGTACATTGCTGAATGGATGTTGTTGTTTTTATACTGTTTTTTTAAATTTTGTATTTGTTTTTAATTATATGAAATTTTGATTATTCTTGTATTTTTTCTTTGTTGTACGCCGCCCTGAGTCCTTCGGGAGTTGGGTGGCATATAAGAATAACAAAATAAATAAATAAATAAATAAATAAATAAATAAATAAATAAATAAATAAGTGCTCAGTGCTTGCAGCAAGTGTGCCAGTGTGTGGACATCTCTGTAGGTGTTGGGATACTCAAGAGTGATTGCGGGCTTCCAGTGGCGCCGCGAGCCTCGCTGGACGCTCTTTATGGGCGCCCGATCCCAGGCTCTGTAAAAGCCGCCAGATAAGCCACATCAGCTGTCTGGCGGCTTGGAAACTCCCGTCCCGGACAAAGGGAGGGGAGAAGAGCAGATGGGCAGAGGTAGAGCCCCCCTAACACCCCAGAAGAAGTTCTGGGGTGCGAAGGGTGAGGGCTCCCTTGAAGCCTGTCATTAGCTCCGGACCTGGAATGCCTCCGCTTATTTTTAGCGGAGCAAGAAGCTACGACCATCTCTGCTGGTAACAAATGGATTTTATTATTCTAAACAATATAGCAGACGGAACATACCAGGAGAATCTAACAGCAAGTATCTTTACTTAACTCCGGTGTTGTCTTTTGGATTTTTTGGAAGCAACAAAGTAGCTAAAGATGGCGCTTGGAATTTCAAAGGGCATGGAGAAAGTGAAAGCTACTGAAAACTAGTGAGAGTTCTGTTTCCTAACAGATGCCTGTAAGAAATCTCTCTTATTTCCTACTCTTTACTTTGATGGACTTTGCTTTTGGTTTTTTAATAAATATATAAAAATTAATACAAGTGAAGATGTCTTTAAAACTGGCAAAGACTGTTCCTTTTAAAAGAATAGAAAAAGTTGAAAATCTCTCTCTGCAAGATTTTGCCCCTCCCCAACACAGACTTTTACGTTTGAGAAGTGGCAGCAAGCCATGAAAGAAATGCAGAAGGAAATTGCTTTAGCAGTTAATTAAAAAATTAAAGAAATCAATGGAAAAATTACTGAAATTAATGGAAAAATACAAGCTGTCTCAGACTCAACAAACCAGAGATAATGTGGAAACTGCACTTAAAACTGTGGTATCTAACATGGAATTATTGAAACAGGATGTGGTTGAAATTAAACAGACCACGATGACTTTGGGTGAAAAAGTAACTGAGATGCAGAAAAAAATTGAAGGAACTGAGGCAGAACTAACGATGGTTCAATATAAAGATATGGAATTTGCTCTACGTTTAAGAGGTGTAAAAGAAAATGCACAAGAGGTTTTAAAGGACAAGATTGTGGACGTACTGGGGCAAATTTTGGGGGAAACAAAAGTGGAATTGGGAGGGCAGATTGAAAAAATATACCGTGTTAATTCTTGATTTGCAAGACAAAATCACTTGCCAAGAGACATTGTAATATATTTTACCACAAAAGCATTGCGAAATCGAATCTTACAGGCGACTTATAAAAATAAGCTGAAGGTGGAAGAACATGAGGTTTTAATATTTAAGGAAATTCTTTCCAAAATACTGAAAGCACGTAAAGATTATACTTTTCTGGTGGCAGAGTTGAAAAAGCAACAGATAAAATACACATGGGGTATCCCAACTGGAATATCGGTTTATTACAGGGCAGAAAGATATAGACTTAATACGATTGCCAAAGCAAAGGATTTTCTTGCCAACGTATTAAAGGTGGGGAGACCAAAACCACCAGAAGACAAAGGAAATGAGAATGTTAAAGGAGAGGGAAAGGAAGATTTGCATATTCCACAACAGAAAGGAATTCTGAATAGACAAGAACAAACAAATGATTCAGGACAGATTAGAGAAGTATTTGTTGAAAGTGAAAGTGTTGCAAGTGAAGAAGAATCAAATTATTCATTCCAGTCCTCAACTCCTCGAAGTGAAGCAAGATTAAATCAACATATTTTCAGATGTCAACTTAAAGAAATATTTAACTCCTCTCGCAGATTTGAAAGCGAGGGGAATTAAAAATTGATGTTTTAGTGTTAGTAGGATAAAGTAAGGATAAAGCAAAATAAGTAAGAATAAAGTGTAAATGTATATATGAGGATGTATAAGGTTAGAGGAATTAAATTACAAGAGGTTTAATTATAGAAGGCAAAGTGATGTAATAGAGATTAAATTGGTTTTAAATAACAAGACGGAATCAACAATATAGTTTGGGGAATAAGTATAGAAGGTAATGTAACATAATAGAGACTAAACTGGTAGAGAATAGAATTAAATTGTATTATAGGGTGGGAATAAGTATAGAATGTAATTTAATGTAACTAAATGAATGTGAAGTTGCTAAGTATTTGTTAGATATGGTTTAATCTGCTTTTGAACTTAATAACTGCGGTTAGGTCGCTGGTGGTACAAAATTGGAAGTGGAAATTTTAGAATATTGTAAAGGCTATTTAAATGCTATATTTGATAATGGAGAAGAAGGACGGATTATATTTGAATTAAGTATTAGATTAAGAAGATTAAAATAGACTGTGAAGGATATATTTCAATTTAAAAACTTTTAGTTTAATTAATAGTATAAGGAGTTAAGATTTTATGATATTTGGAAGTTAATAATTTGTTAGTATATAGTAGTTTTATATTTGTGTAGATTATATATACCCTGTGTATGTTCTGGGAAGTCTAGGGAGGGGGGAGGGGGAGATGGGGGGGAGGGAGGGGGGAGGGGGGAGAAAATATTTAAAAAATGCTTGTACTTTGTACGTATAAAACTTTTTTGATTAAAAAAAAAGAGCCAGGCACCTTTTGTACAGCATTTGGGGTCAACAGCCCTTCAGGACCCTGGTGATTGGCAAATGGGTCCCTAAGCCACAAGCATGGCCAGTTGATGTATGTCCGGTGCCTCAATCAAGGCTTAGAAGCCTACACCTGCATCCTACTGCCAGTGCTGCTAATACTGTCTCTGCTGTATGTGCCAAGGAATTGCTTTTTTAAAATGGGTTCATGACAACCACCTTTACTGGAAGGCAAGTGGATGCAAATCAAGGGCAACTGGTTCAGGAACTGATCAAGGAGAGATTCAACCTGGAAATAAGGAGAAATTTTCTGACAGTGAGAACAGTCAACCAATGGAACAGCTTGTCTTCAGAAGTTGTGGGAGCTTTATCACTGGAAGCTTTCAAGAGGAGACTGGACTCCCATTTGTCAGAAATGGTGTAAGGTCTTCTCCTTGGGTGGGGTGTTGGACTAGATGATCTACAAGGTCCCTGTCATTCTGTTTCTGTTTCCTTGTTTCCAGGATGAAAGACACATCGTGCAATTTTAAAGATTACATGGACAATTTTTTTTTTGCAAAATAGCAGAAGGGGGACTTAGAACTCTTCATTTTACAATTAAAGGAGAAGAGACCCACTAATATAGTGGAGCTATAGTCTTTGACAATAGAAGATATTAAGGCTATTTAGGAACAATATACTCAGAAATTACTTTTAAGATTGTCTGCCACTGCATAAATGAATTTAACAGAGGTTATAGAACAGAGTTGGGGAGCAATGGCCCTTCTATGACTTGTGGACTTCAACTCCCAGAATTCCTGAGTTGGTCCACAAGTCATAAAAGCACCATTGATCCCTACCCATGTTGTACAAGAACAAGAAAACTCAGGCAAAATAGAGACTGGGACTGACATAGGTTTGAAAATGGATTTTAAAATGCCAGACTACACAAGTAATAGGGAAAAAAAGATTCCAAATGGATTTACAAATTAAACCAACTGATGTCATAATTAAAGGAGACACACAAAAGATAAATCAGAAGAGTGACTTAGAAAAAAATATATCTTGGATTTACAAAGGGATCTGTTAAACTACTGAAGCTGTTCCTGGGAGGAGAGAAACAGACTGAGTTATAAAATTATAGCCCACATTTCATGTTTAAAGCAGTGCTATATCAAGAAAATAATTAAATGCTGCTGGTAGAATTTAAGACAAATCTTCAGTAAAAAGAGGTCTATCTAAATGGCCTATCAGAAATCTATTTCTTTTGGGTCCTTCTCTGTATCTGTGTGTACAGTATGTTTAGAGCTGACTGTGTTTTATGACTTTGTACCTTTTATTAGTTTTAACAGAAATGCTTCCTATTTATCATTTAGTACAGGGATGTCAAACTCAAGACCCAGGGGCTGGCTGCCCCGCAGGGTGTTTAGATCTACTCCATGGGGCATGCCCTGGACTGGCCCATGGTGCCTCTGCCAGTGAAAACTGAGCTCAGGAGAGCTGCGGGCAGCCCTCTCGAGCTCCGTTTTCACTGACAGGGGGTTGCAGGAGGTCTTTGCAGCCAAAAACGGAGCTCGGGAGCCCGTTTTCTCTGGCAGAATGCTCCGGCCACCACAGGAACCCCTGACATGAGTGATGTCAAGCTGGCCATGCCCATCCTGGCCACGCCCACTCCGCCCCCCCGAGGTCAAATACAATCCTGATGTGGCCCTCAATGAAATCAAGTTTGACACCCCTGCTTTAGTAAATTGTTTAGTGGTCCCCCATTTATGTAAAGTTTGGGTCTTGCTATTCCAAGGTAGACTCAAATCATCAGCAAACTAGCTTCAGAATACTACCACAAACTAATGAAAATCTCAAGCACATCTCTTGGCTTGATCACTGTGCCCAATGTCACTATCAACCTTTTCCCAAAATATGACTGTCTTTCAATCACTCAAATATTCTCCATAAAGGATCCTTACCAAATATCCTAGTTCCTATCAGAATAGTAGAGAAAATGATAGTTCAACTCTGAAAAAGATAATTTCCTCAGGACTTCCCTGAGGAACTGAACTCTGATTTAATAATCACCTTCTTGCTTATGCATCTAAATTACTATTATTAATTCTACTGTTTTACAAAATCCCAGTGAATTTAGTGCCCATTTAGTATTAGCTAAAAAGACAGATGTGGGAAATTTCTTCCCTCTGTTTCTCTTAAAATATTAATACCATTTAGAACTGGAGAGAAACATGATAGGCTTATGGATGGGTAAGGAGCTCCAGGTCTGATCCTGGATACTCCAAGATTTAGACTTAAAAGAGTCAGGATCTGTTAATTATAGAAGTGCATATGGCTTTATCCTAAGGAATAATAGAGATTCTTTGAAATTTGCTCTTGTAATGGGGAGGACAATTTTACTGGTCTTAATGCTAGTGCTGAGTCCCCATATAATGTGCATAACTCATAGGTGCAGCCTCTTTCATCCATATCCTCCATATCACAAGTACCATCATCCAGGAGATCTTATGGTTGGTGGAATTTCATCTCAAGTTGGTCCAGTCTCTGAAAAAGTCACCTTTCAAGTTCATCCCCCACCAGTATTGCCAGGACAGATTGCGTAAGTAATGTAATTATGATTTGTCTATATTTTCCTGCATTTATGATTGCCAAAATAATTAATTAAAGAATGTCCATCAGAAAATAACAGCAGGTTGACTGGGGTGAAATTCAGGAAATGCTAAGAACAGCATTATTTTCTCAATCAGGCAACATGCAGTGTGGAATAGAATGAAAACTTTAAAGCGAATTTCCTAAGACTGAGTATCTCCAAAGAGCTGGATTTGCTCACCTATTATTCTCAACCATTACTATGTTGCTTGAGTGATACTGTGGGTAGATAGCTGATTTAGAGCTCTTCTGCATTTTTCTACATAATTCTCCTAAATAAGAGTTGCCTTGTATTTAATAAAACAATGGCCTCCTTCAAACACACTGCGAGATCTTCTCCTCCAACTAAGAATACAGGCGTGTCTGCCAGCCTGGCTCTGTGCCAGAAGACTGTCTACCTTTTTGAAAGCCACATTATATATGTGGATTCCAGACATTCCCTGTGTTCTATGTCTGACATTATTTGCACTTTTTTTCTGCATAAACTCTGTGTTCTGACAATGAATATTGAATTATTTATCCATATATACATCTGATGTCTATTAATTCACCATGTCAGAAAGATAGACCTGGATATGCCCTTTTATATTATAACTATTGCTTAGAATGTAAGAAATGCTGGAATATCCTTCTGATATGCAATGCATCTCTCATTGTAGTGGAGTTCCTAAGAATTATCAGCACATCCTGGCTTTGTCATTTGCAGTAAAGGAGATCAATGAAAACCCACAAATCTTACCCAATCACACCCTGGGCTTCCATATTTATGACAGCTATGACAATGCTCAAAGGACCTATCAAGCCACCATGCTGCTTCTATCAGCAACTGAGAGACTGGTCCCCAACTACCTATGTGACATTCAGAATAGAGTCATGGCTGTTATTGGAGGACTGGATGCTGAAATCTCCCTCCATGTGGCAACTCTCTTGGATATCTATAAGATTCCACAGGTAGGTTGGACAATCTTGCATGCAAATGCAAGTGTTATACTTTCAGAATACAATTTTTGTTTTGCATTGTTAAGTATATTCAAGTAAATAGTTTTGATTTTAAAAAATAATTCCCCTGAAATTTGACTTCTTTAAGTTAACAGATATAATTTTATATGTGCTGAGCATTGTGCTCATATTGCCCAACTTACCGTATTTTTCGGAGTATAAGACGCACCTTTTTACCCCCCAAAAGAGGGTGAAAATTTGGGTGTGTCTTATACACCGAATGTAGCCCTACCACCCACCAGCCCCCACCCTTCGGAGGTTTTCGGCCGGAGCCGCTGCCGCCACCGTCCCCAGCGCCACTGTCCCCGCCCCCACTGCTGTTTATAGCAATAGCACTTTACT